>JANRGW010026916.1:0-26082 GCA_024733675.1 Psilopsiagon aymara | reverse complement strand
TCTCCTGGCCCTCCTAAAGCACTTCCTTCTAGTTGGGATGCAACACTCCTGAGCTTGCAGCAGGTGATCCTTGAATACCAAATAACAGTCTTGGGCCCCCCTGCCCCCTAGGGCTATATCCCATGGAACTTTACTGAGGAGGTTCTTGAAGAGGTCAAAGTCTGCTCTGTTGAAGTCCAGGGCAGTGAGCTTGCTGCATGCTCCTCTCATTGTCCTGAGGATCTCAAATTCGACCATCTCATGATCTCTGCAATCAAAGCTGCCCTGGAATGTCACATTTCCAATCAGCTCTTCCCTGTTGGTGAGCACAAGGTCAAACATGGCACCTCTCCTTGTCAGCTCCTCTATTACTTGCAGAAGGAAGTTGTCTTCCATATGATTGAGGAACCTCCTGGATTGCTTGTGCCGGGCCATACCGCCTCTCCAACAGGTATCAAGGTGATTGAAGTCCCCCGCAAGAATAAGGGCCTGCAAGCGTGAGTCTACTCCTATCTGTCTATAGAGCACTTCATCCACTGAGTCCTCTTGGTCAGGCGGCCTGTAACAGATCCCCACAATAATGTCACCCATCACTGTTCTCACTTTAACCCTGACCCACAAACTTTCTTCATGTACTTCAAATAAGATACTCAACATTACAGAAAGTACTCTGAGTCTAAATTCAGGCAAAAAAAATCCTCTTTTACTTCTAGGGACATTTGATGAAATTATTCTTTTCTTTTCTTTCCCAACTGATGTAGTGCCACAATAGTGCAACGCATAGTTGTGCATGATAGAAACTTTGAATTTTTAGCCAAAATTCCAGCTGTCTTCAGGGCAGATTTGATTGGATTTAAATATGTTGTTTGCCTTCTGTGTTTCCTACATTACTTTGAGATCCTATTGTTATCTTCGAATTGCTTTTATAAAGATGCAAATTAATATGTTTTCAGTTTCTGCTTTGAAAATTACTTGTACTTTTCTTGTTTCAAGTCAGATTACCATTTCATTAGGGTTATTCCTTTTCTTATGCCATATTTAATGTCATACCCAGTTACTTGTCCCCTTTCAGCAGTTTATTCCATTGAATATGAAACCTACCTCTTCATCTCAGTTTACATGTTTTTTGACTGAAATGGCTGGTTTTGTACCCAAAGCTTATGCTTTAGCTTTCTTTATTCTTTGTCAAGGTCAAGTTCTTTGAAAATTTCTCTGCAAAGCTTCTCTGGAGCAAATAGATTGCATGGGTATAGTCAGTGAGGCGTTCACAACATCCTCTTTTTCTTCTACAAAAACAGCAGACCTGGAAGGATATTTCTTCAGTATTGAAGTAAATTAAGCCTTGTAGATGGACATTTGTATTTTGTCATTACATTTAGAATTTTTTTATTTTTATTTTATCTTAAGTATAACAGTTTGCTTTCTGTGCCGTGTTAGGCTTTTTGCCTCATTCCCAAGTTTTCCAAAGCCAGATCTTGAGCAAAACTTGGTTTTCAAATTAATTGTGCCGGAACATCTTTGTGATATTTATAGACTGGAACTATCAATGTTGTAATGCACCTGAATACATTTCAGTGTAACTTTAGTTTTCTATGGCAGACTAATTGCACATAAATCCTAACAGTACTCCAGGAGCTTGTGTATGATAAAAGAAACTTTTGCATATTGTATATTTATTTAAGGGAACCCAAAACTTCCAGTTTTCTGCAAGTTCCCTTGCAGCTACACCATTCTGAAAAAAATGGTCTTTTGTCCTTTTTTACATTTCCATGAAGGTACAGCATCTGACATATGCATGCATTTTTGTTTTGTAGGTGGAATGGAGAAAATAAAGCAGCATACCTTTGCATTAGCTCACTACACCTATAATGTGCTGTCTGCCTTAAAATATGCCAATGGGGCTCCTGTCGTACGTATTTACAGTGATACAGATTTCAGCAATCCTGATGTCCAGGGTCCAATCATTAATTTTAACATCCTTGATGAAAATGGGGAAGTGATCGGCTTTTCACAGGTATGTTTTTCCCTTAACTGAGTGTCATATTTCTATTTTATGCATATTCACAATGAGTTCTTTCCTAAAAGAAATGTATTGTCCATAGTAATCTCTTATGATGTTTTTGATTTGTTTCTTCATAGCTCTGTGTGGTGGTTTAAGCCTCTCATGCAGTTTGCTTACTCACTTCCCCCTCTTTCTTCCCCCCGCCTCTCCCAGAGGGATGGGGAGAAGAATCAAAAGAATGTAACTCCCATGGGTTGAGATAAGAACAGTCCAGTAACTAAGGTATAACACAAATCACTGCTGCTGCCACCAATAATAATAATGACAAGGGAAGAGAATACAACTGCTTGCCATCTGACGACCGAGCTGTGAACTAACTCTTCTGGGTTCCTGCCCCCAGTTTTACATCCTGGGCATGACGTGCTGTGGAATGGAATACTTCTTTGGCTAGTTTGGGTCAAGTGTCCTGTTTCTGCTTCCTCCCGGCTTCCCCTCCTCCCTGGCAGAGCATGAGACTCAGAAAGTCCTTAATCAGACCAAACATTACTAAGCAGTAACCAAAAACACCGGTGTTATCAGCGCTGTTCCCAGGCCAAAAGTCAAAAACACAGTGCTGCACCAGCTACCAAGGAGAAAAATGACTGCTACTGCTGAACCCATGACACTGCACAATATATACACTCTAAGAAGTAGTACTAGAACAATACAAAGTACATAATAGCCAAAGCCAATGTTAAATATTTAGTACTATACAAGTAAGATGCTTGCAAGTGGGCTGTTTTAAAAGGATGGATTGACTGGGCAGTTTGGTTTCTTGCTGACTTCCTTCTCGAGGCTGCTCAAAACTGTGAACTGAAGAGCAAGTTGAGAAAAGATGGTGTAAGAGACTGCCTTAGAGCTTTGAAATACAAATGAAATCAAATCTCAAAATAATGCAGTCACTCATGAAAGAGGAGTCTCTTTCCCCTTCAATTCTAATAATTACATTCTTGTAATACTCCTGAGGAAGTGCAAAGAAAGTTGAATTATAAGTTTAAAGAGTGAGATTCAAACTCAAAAAATACTTAAATGCTGTCATTCTCAACAGCTTTCTCTAGCCTTTTCCATCAGGTATACCAAGTATCTCTAAGATGAAACTTTATGAAACTTTTTTACCTTTAGTAGAGAGGCAGTGGTGTATGACCATAATTGTATGTGACTGTGCACTATTTAGTTAGTGGGTAACCCAGGATAACGTTGGCTCACTTGCTCATCAGCAGAAATCAGAAAAAACACAGTGCTCTATTTTTACTTAATTCTTGTTATTCATTGTCTGATGACTGACTAAGCTCACAAGTCAAGTTAGTGTATGACCTTGATCTTTTTAAAAGCTGTCAATAACTGACACCATCTCTCTCAGTGGCTACCTCCCTCTGCCAGCAGTAGTGACAGAGCTGTGTTGCTTTTGGAACCTGAGAGTTCTGGATCATTAGTGAGAGAGCAGGAGCTCTGCAAAAGGTGTTCCTCAACACCCCTCTGCTGGAGTTAAGAACCAGATAATGAGGGGAACACAGAGACATGCCTATGAGAATACAAAAAATATGACATGCCTATGAGAATGCCTATGAGAATACAAAAGTCTTTTTTTGGACTATGGTACTCAAATATGAGGCACATTTCCTTTCTAAGAATTTCACATTTTAGGAGTGAATTAGCCATATATGTAGTTTTGAATAGGTGTTGCTAAATTAAGGGAAGACTGGCAAAATTAGCACAGCTGGGCTGGTAAAATACTCCAGAAACACTCTGATGTTGCTTCTGTCTTTTGATTATAACCAAATCTTTTATTTGCACTTCTTATTATCACAATTTCTTAGTAAAAATGGCTTTTGCCTGTTTCACTTTTTTAAACTCAACTGTACCCTCAAAGAAAAAAATATTTATAGTCTTATGCCTCGATTGTGCCTGTTTGCTGCAGTGGCTGCTCATAAAAAGCTTTTTTATTGATCTGTATTATCTGGATTGTGCTATTCACCGGGTTCTTATCATTTCTGGTGTGAGTACGCAGAAAAAAGAGCTATAAAGTTTTCAAATGCATAACAGTCACATCTGCAGTATCTGTTAGATTACTTTGTTTAATTAAAATAATGTGCAATTTAATGACTTTTAGAGATTAAAAACCAACAGCGCTATTCTTTCCAAAGCTACAATGTGTGCAAGATATACATAATTGGCTTCTTTATGGAATGAAATTCTTTCATAGGCTTCTTATAGCAGTTATGGTGGAGAAAAATGTTTGCTGCTTCTTTATGACTGCAAAAAATACACAGCAGAGTAAGGTTCATCAAAATGACAATAAAATCTCATCTTAATACCTGTATGCATGTCTAAAATTAGATAGGCTTATTTAAATCAAAGTTAAATCCAATACTTCCATTAATGGTTTAGAAATGAAATAGTGTCCTATAGTTTGGTCATGTCTGTGATCTGTGCATTCCTGTAGATTCACGGTTAGGTCTCCAAATGCAATCTAGCAGAATTAGGAGAACACCATTTCAGAAGGCTCCCAGAAAACATTTTAGGGAATATTTAATGAGGGCAAAAAATTGGATGACATTTCTATCCTACATATCTACTACTAAGGGACACCAATTAGCAACTCAAGTTGTATTTTAGCTAGTACACTAAAAGAGAAATGACAGAATGTCCTATTCCTTTATGGATTATATTCCTTCTATAATTAATTGCATCCAACCAGTTCTATTTGTCTTTCTGACAGGCAACTGTTATGTGTCCATTGCCTATTAGATGGCACAGTGTGGCTGGACAGTAGCATCTGGTAGCCTGAAAAGGACAATCTAACTCAACTGATAGGAGAGAAAATATTATGACAAGATTTGGATCAGTTTATTTGGAACATTTGGGATTGGCAAGAAAGAGTTCATAAGTAGACAGTATCTTCAGAGGATACCAAACTTACATTTAAGCCTCAAGGTTTACATAATTTACATGATATTCAAAACTGAACTAAGTTCAAGATATTTTGAGTGTGAAAGGCATGTAGTGAAAAACATGATATTTAACACTGCCACTGGAAAAATTAAAGCAGAGAAAAAAGTGTGTCTTTCATCTGTGTAACATTTAGGAGGAAAGTTGTTCTTACGTGGTTCTATTACTGAAATCCATTTCTCACTGCTATCAGAGTTTAATTAGCAGAGCTAACAAGACTGTGCCACTAAAGTCAAACATGCTTGAACTACATACTTGGTGGCCTGGCTTTGGCTGACATAATTAATTTTCTTCCCACTGCTGTGGCTTGGATGTAGTATGAGAATAACCAATGGATTAGTGTGACAATAATCAAAACCATCAAGGTTTTAGGTGCTGCTGAGCAGTGCTTGCTCTGAATCAAGGACTTTTCAATCTCTCATGCTCTGCCAGTGAGGAGGGCCACAAGAAGCTGGGAGGGAGCACAGCCAGGACAGCTGGCTCGAACTAGCCAAAGGGGTATTCGATACCATAGAACATCATGTTCAGTATAGAAACTGGAGGAGTGAAAGGGGAAGTTGGCTGAGAGGGGCTGACCACTACTGGGGGATGACCTGAGCATCTGTCAGTGGATGGTAAGCAATTGTATAGAGCATCATTTGTCTTTCCTGGGTTTTATTCCTTTTCTATTTTTGCTCTCTCCTTTTTCTCCTTCATCACCATCATCATCATCATTATTTCATTTTAATTTATTTTACTTTATTTCAGTTATTGAACTGTTCATATCTGAGCCCATGGGTTTTTCCTTTTTTCTATTCTTCTCCCAGTACCACTGAGACAGGGTGGGGGTGAGAAAGCAGCTGTGTGGTACTCAGTCACCAGCTAAACAATGACAGTGGGGTCAATTGCACCAACAAGTAATAGCCACAGTCTCACGTTCAGCCTGGAGTGAAGTCTTCATTGCAGAAGTCAAGATCAAATGAAGGGATTCCATTAAAGTGAGACACACAGATTATACCATACCATGATGGCATGCTCAAGGATGGCAGCTTTTGTTGCAGCCATCTGCCCCAATATCTATGATAACGAAAACTTAGATGTTAGGAAATTATAAAGTGAGTGAAATAATTAGGAGGTTGAATAGCTATTGTTTTCTCATTTCAGTTTTATTTTGTGATTGTTGAAGGGTATCACTGGCTTAGAGTTTTATATTCGGAATAAGCTTTCTATGTGTACAATATGTATAGTTGGTTTAATTGACATTTTAATTACTGGTTTAGTTGTTTCGCTCCAAATGGCAATTAAAACAAAGAAGAGGGATTCGCTGGTTCCAAACACCAATAATCACACAAAAGTTTTGCTTTTTCTTCAGATTTCTCATGAAACATTTCTATATCTAGGGATAAAACTGCTATAGCTTTGAAAGCTCCATAAACCTTTTGTCTTTGGACAGTAAAAATACATTAAATTATCTCCTTTGAGCTGTACCAAATACTTCCCATGAAAATTATTTCCTTCAGTAAAACTGTGTTGTAGGCTACTATTGGTAGTAATTTGTTCTTGAAATTACTTAGGAGAATTCCTATATTCTTTTCACACAACCTGCCTGTCCTCTGCAGTAGCATGTCTGTCATTTTATGTTATGTGCTTATTTGCACTGCAGAACCAAAAAGACCTGGTTATGAAGAAGGTTTAGACCATGGTTAGTGCTCAACAGGTCTAGCATATAAAGAAGTCCCTTATGCCAAACAGCTTCTTCATATATACTTGTCTAGTTAAGAATGGATAATTTTCTGGCATTATAGTTTTTGCCATTAACGAAGTGTGGGCAGATGACAGGCTGGTGATTTTGAAAGGTGAGAAAGTGCAGGGGTAGAGATGAAGAACTTTTGCTAATCAGTGGTGCAGGATGTAAGTAGCAGAGTTAACATTAATGCAGCAAGCTGTCAACATTCTACTTCCTTGTGAGGCTACCAGAAAAAGAAGCACTTAGCCCTAGATATTAAAGAGGGTTGTGATGTCATGAAAAAGGTACTATGCATATGCTCAGTGCTGAACTAATATTGAAGACCCTTCACATAGAGATTCACCATTAGCTCACTTATCAATAGTGAGTATCTGCAGTCTTCAGCATGCATGAATGTCAGGTGTTTATATATCCCCAGGTCCTTCTAATCTCTAAAATACTGTTTGACACCAATGACTCAGCTTCAGTTTTCATCTTTGCCATCTTCTTTTATCAAAATCTTGCATATAACTCTATGCAGTTCCAGCGTAGTTTGAATGCCAAAGAGGAGGTGGACCAGCTGTAAGGGATCAACATTGACTTGAAATAATCATATACCCCCAAAAATGTGTATTTCTTACAAATCAGGACAAAATGCAAAGTTCTCTTCCATTTGCAGATTAAAAAAAAAAAAAAACAAACAAACCAACACCATCTCTGCTATGAGGAATGTTTTGTGCTAAAAAAAACCTTTTCCTCTTTGTTCTACTGGGTAGAAGATACCTCAGAAATGTTCTCTGTACAATCAGTAGATAATTACAGAGTAATTTTGTAAACCTTTCACATTTTATTCTGTAAAGTCACTTTGGGATCTGGAAGAGGAGAGAGGGGTAAGAGACAGAGATGGGCAGATGGAATTTCACTGAAACATTTGTTGAATTGTATGCCCCGGAGAGCTCTTACCCAGTCACAACTCTCAATTCAGTGTTTTCTGCCCGCAGTGACAAACAGCACTTCCCTTACCAAACTTATTCTTTTTTTCACTCTGGTCTTCTGAAATGATATTTTTTTTTACTCCTGTGTGTCATGGACCTAAAAAAGTGAGCAAACCGTCATTGCTATCTTTTGAAAAATGACTATCATTTCAGCTGTGGATTACCAGCTCCCTTTCCCACTCTGTTTTTTCACACTGCCTCCTTTGCCTGGAGCCTGAAGCTAAACAGAAGTAGCTTGCCATGATTGTCTCACCTGCAAAAGTTCCCTTGGTATCTATGTATGCTTGCCATGCCTCCTAAAAATCCTGTCAGGGAGCAAACAAGCGTCAGTCCATTAGCAGTCTCAGCCTTCTTGCCTGCCACTTCACACTTGTGATAGACAAACTGCTATAACAGGAATTGGCTGCCAAAGATAGAGAATGTAAACAATTTGGTTTGCCTAAGGAAGGTTCTTCTGCAGTGTTGCATATGGATGAGTTTTTCATCTCAAGTCTGAGAACCCTGCTCAGATTATGATCTAAGAGCCTACGTTAACATGTCCCAGCTCAGCTCACTCTCATCAATCCGGATAGAGTGAAGAGAGCTCTAGACTTTGAATTTTCCTTTCTTCATCCATTTCTCAATAAAAAACTACCAACACTTCTGAGCAGATAACTTCCAGTTTGCGTCGCTTCAGCATAAATCTAAAATGAAATTTTATGATTGCTTTGATTATGGCATCTGCCAACCATCTTACTCATTTCCCTTCTATCTCAACCTCCCTTGAGTTAATGTAAGGTTAGACTCAATGACCCACTGCTGGTTTTTTGCTTTCCTGCCCTTATGGTCTATCATCCTGAAGTGAAGACCAGGGTGGCCCCAACTCACTGAGATGTAAGAAAAGTCACACAGGATCTCACAGTTAGACCTTCTATACACTGATAACCTCTTTCGGCCGGTGTTCACATGCTGGCACTATAAGAAGACAAAACCAGAAAAAGACTCCCCCAAGAAACAACAAAAAAATGTTTTCTTCTGAACTCTGTTTATCCTTCTTCATCCAAAGTAACCTATGGTAGTGAATTGTCCTGTGAGCAGCTTAGCAGCCAAGATAAATTCATCCCTGTGGTTTGAGAAGACGTGGAGGGGGAAAACAGATTTTAGGATTGCCAGGACCTCGAGAGGTTACTCATCAACACTGTATGCCAAGAATAGATCATATTTACCAGAACCGTTCAGCAGCCTCTGGAGGCAGTTTGTTCTAGAACTTTGCTATATTCAATACTACAAAATATTTCCTTATGATTAATCTAAATTTCCCACTGTGCAGCTGAAGTTCATTGCTACATGGATTTGGTAAAAAATGAGACACCAGTTTGGGCAGGAAAGCAAAAAGAAAAAAGGAGATTCCAGCTGCTAAAGGCAGAGAAGAGTTAGATTACTTTGCATTAGTTTCACAATGTTCTCTTTTAAGAGTTTTTTTCCTTTGGTGATTTATTAATGAATTGCTTAGCTGGACCCAGATCAGTTGCCAGGACCTAGCAACAGCCAGGTGAAATCCCCTTCTGTGGTAGCCTTTCAGTGTCACCTTGAGGGATTCACTGTCTATCTTTCCCACTTATTCTAGCTTCACAGGATCAGAGAGAAAACACTGGCAAATCTTCAGATCTCAAGTGGCGGATACATTTGTATATACACACAGCTGGCTGCATACATATTCATAACACTACTCAATGTTACATGATAAAAAGTACCCTGCAATACCTGAAGTGGGTAGATTTTTTTGAAATAATTGCTGTTTGTGTCTTAGATGATACCCTCAGTTTTACTGGTAGATTAGTTTCAATGCACTGTACATCTGGTATATAGGTACAGAATTAGGGTAATGGCAACATGTGAATTAGAGGAGTGGAAAAAAAAGGAGCTACAGCATTTCACAAGCTTTACCAGTTCAATTAGATCAGACTACTGACCAAAGTTTGGTAGTAGCTATCAGTACTTACCTAGAAATTCATACCATATCCCTACATGAGAAGGTGGGTTGCTGTTAAACAATGAGGAGAGCTACTTCTTCATTTAATCTTTATAAAAGAAATCTTCATAGAAAGCTATTAAGCAAGATTTCTTTGTTGTTCTTTAAACTTTAATCCTTTTATGTGTTTTCCAGCTAATATTTTGACTTTTGTGTAAAACAACAATCCAGTTTTGCAAGTGGAGAAGTGCAGCATTTTTAGTCTGGGCCATAGGAAATGGAAATCCAGCATTTGATAATTCCAGCTAAGAATGTCTTTGTAGAGATGGTCAAATGACTCTGAGCTAGTTACACTAATGCATCTAGAAGCATAGCCACTCATTATATCAATTTTGATGACTCAGGGAAAGAAAAGTGTTCTTAACGTGCCTAATGGCATTTTTGGCCATCTTCCCAATAGCTACCTAAAAATTGCTGAGGTGATTGCTCATTATTGATTTTAGCTATGGATTTAGCCATTGATTTCAGGAAGCCGGAGATGGCAGATGGAACAGCACAATAGAATGCAAACAGGATTACAAGGAGAAAAAGATTGCTGTGAAGATTTCTGTTGAATGTCCACTAATTTTCTTGGTTCCAATTAGTTTTCAATAGCACTGTGGATGTCTCCCAAGCAGGGAGATAGCAGCAATGCAGCAAACCACACTGGCTCATCAGTAAATGGCACCTTATTGCTGCTTCAAACTGTCAAGAAATGTCACTATAGTCTGGATCTTTGCTTACATTTGAGTATACAGCACCGGGTACTCAAGGACAGCCCTTACAATAAGGGGCTCACAATATAGGAGACAATTTCAATGATCAAGGTAGGGGATCACTGACTGACCATCAGGCAGTGCTGTACTTGAGAGACTCAGTATGATAAATGCAAACCTAGTTAGTAGGTAATGAAGCTCTCTTCCTGCTGAGGAAGTAGTGACAGAGTACAGGCTAAGTTGCTTTCTGTAATATCTCATTACAGAAGGACAAAGACACATGTGATATAGTATGCTTGAAATTGCCTACTATTAAACTGCTTATCAGAGCTGGTCAAGGTTAGAAAGCTTCATGAAAGCCTGGACTGTTGCTTGACAGTGCTTCTCTGGAGTGTCCTTGCATGTTGCTAAGGAAACTGGAAAGGAGCTAAAATAAAGATGCTCTCAGTTGTTCAGATGAAACAATCTCAGATGAATGAGGGAGGGTAAATATTTTCTGTTTAGTAACAGGGACAAATTGTGTCTCCAAAGTGCAGACCTCGTTACACAGAGGAGAAATGTGAAAAGAAGCCATATGGTAGCAGCAAAAGGGCTGCACTGAGAGCCTCTGCTGGATTCCTTTTTTCTTGATCTGCTTGAAAGTAGATTGGCTGGTTTTGGATGCATGCAGTGTCCAGTTTCAGTCCAACATCTGAATCCTTTGAAGAGAGCCTTGTCCCTTCTTTATTACCTTGCTTGCATCTTCCTGTCCTTCTCTCTCCCCCTCTCTCCCCCTCAGATCCTATAAAGGACCCTGTATGGCCTTAACTAAAGTAATTTTTCTACACAGTCCATCATGGGATTTTAACCCCACAACCTCCTTGTGACCTGTTATCCCTTTTTTCAGGAGATAGATACAGACAATGGAGGATTTAAGTGACTGAAGAGAAAGAGGAAAAAGTAGAAAATGTTTTGGTTGGGACATGAATTAAATCTACACTTTTTGTATCATGCACTACACCTTCATATTCCTAGACATTGTTTCCAATTGTATTAGTCTGCTGTACTCCCTGGTATCCCTTCATGATACAAGTTATGGCTTAGTCTTTGGTGTTGTTTGCCTCTGTATTTCGTTTCTCTGACTGGGAGTAGTCTGACCCAAAGCCTTTTGGGTCAAAAAATAACTAAGGATGCTCAGTGTAATATAAAGCACAGTCTTTTTCCTATGACTTGTGATGGAATGCTCTGTTGAAGTCAGAGTTAGGAAGCCCCAAGAGGGCTTGGGCTCCTTTGCTCTGCTTTTCTTCCTGGAATCTATCCTTTCCCTGATGTCATTTTGTCAAACCAAATTTTCATTGTCAATGAATGCCGTTTAAAAAAATAAAAAAGCTAAGAAAAAGACATTGATTGGAGAGAACTGTGGTCACTGAGATGCCAAATCAAAGAAAACTAAGGTGTTTGGCTTACTCATCTGCCTGATCAGTTTCAGATGGCTGGACCTTGGACTTATGAAGTTGATATAAGTTCCAAACAAGCCATATTCCTAATTCACCACATGTATTACAGGGAAGAAAAAGGCAGTTGAGAAAATGTGAGACCACCCATTAACAATCAAGACTGTGTTTCATTTCTTCCTTATAGCCACCTCACCCTCAGGTGCTTTTGAATCTCAGAAATGTAAAATTATTGTTAATCCCTTAAGTATGGAGGACCTGCAGTTTGCTATGTGTATGGCATCTTCTAAGTGAGAATTCCTGAAGAATGGCAATCCTCATATTCTGAATTATGCTGATGTTTCCAGCCTTCTTCTCTCCTCTGCAATCTTCCCAGCTATTTGACTGTGTTTGAAACTAGCAGAGAAAATTGTCACATCAACTAGAAAGCTCCTGATAAGCAAGCATTTCCACTATCAGGACACTGAGTTTGAGAATTTCAGTAAATTTCAGAATTTGTCTAATCTTTCACTGCCTTCAACCAATACTTCACTATCTACTGACCAAAGGGATTTTGGTCAAAGTGAGTGATGAATAAGTGTAGACTGAAGAGAAAGTTAGATCCACTCTGCTGTTAATTTAAACCATTGTCAACAGCTGGAGACACAATAAGGAGTAGAGGATCAGATTCACCAATATGATGGGAACCTGCCCACACAGACATTTTTTCCCTGGGATGGTAAAAAAGTGCCTCTGTTGCAGAAAACCATGCAGTTACTCCAGTTTAATGATTCTGTAACTCAGTTAAAATACTTTTTTTCCCCTACTAAATGATTTGGAAACAAGTGCTGATTTTATTTTTTTTTTTCCTTATGACCTACTTATAAATTGTGTTAAAAAAGATTAAGCATGCATTTGCATCAGGAAAAACATTTCACAGTCAAATGCTGGGTGACAGAAAGAGCTAGCTTACTTTCTCTCCAATTCCATGCTATGAATCAGTGAATTAATTTACCAGTGGATGTGGAGAACAGTGTCATGAAACCTGTTTTATAACCAGCCATCAGTGGTGTGCAGTGCAATTCCTGTAATGAGCAGATCTATCAGACAGACAAACTGCTCTGAAATTTGGGCATTGTAACAAGTAGAATGAAAAATCCCAATTGCAGTTCCTGAAGGGCAGTACCTTCCAGTATTGACTTAATATGATTTTCGGTTTTTTTGGGACACTTCATGATCTATTATAAAAAGTTCCTTTATTCATGTGAATAATTCTTGTAATACCCAGTAAAATAGCTTACACAAATAAGAAGTACTTGCTTGAATAAGAGCTACAGAATTGGATCCTATAGGAATGACTTCATCAGGAGTTCCTAAAGAATCCATCATTTTTATTGAAAAGCATAGACTTAGCTGATTAGGAATTATCTGCAAAATATGTCCCATCCCTGAAAGTGTTGAAAACCAGGTTGGATGGGGCTTGGAGAAACCTCGTTTAGTGGAAGGTGTCCCTACCCATGGCAGGGGTGTTAGAAATAGATGATCTTTAAGATCTCTTCCAACCCAGAACATATTGCGGTTCTATGAATTATTTGTAAATCTTCACCATCACTTAGTTTATATCTACTTACAATAAGCATTATTCTCAGACCTATTTCAACAGATCCTGAAGTCTGAGAAAAGATTACACCTTTCAGCTGACTGTCACAGAGGCCCTGAAGTGAATGGATAGCATAAGTCAGTCATTTAGCAAAGCTAGAGAAGGCACCAGGCAGCTGTGTGACAGAGAATGAGCGATCAAACACACCTGGATCACATTCCTTTCGGAGCTGTCCAGCTGCTGGGTGTGAAATAAAATACCAGATATCCAAGAGGGGATTATTGAAGGATTAGACATTAAAACCAGAGGGAAAATCCTTCTCTGCTTCAATATTCTTTACACTAAAAATCTCCCAAAATTGTCATAGTATTTATCAGAGAGAGCACTATGAAAAGAACTCTGAATGTGAGCATTTGGTCAGTCTAGCAACACTAAAGGAGGCTCACTGAGGAAGGCAGCTCTGCTTAAAATAGAAATTACCTCTAAAAAAAAAAAAAACCAACAAAAAAACGAACAAACAAACAAACAAAAAAAAAAAAAAAAACCCAAAAAACCAAAACCAAACCAAAACTGTTTAAAAAAATTGGTTTAGATTAACTTTGTTCATTCATGTTTATTAAACTTGAAGACCATGGCCTGGAAGTGTGAAAAGCACTTTTTGCTTGTCAAGTGTCAAGACACTATGACATCAAAAGTGTTGGGGTGTGAAGCAACTTACCGCTCTTTCCTGGCCCACAGGAAAGAGCTTCAGAAAAAGTAATGAATGCCAAGGGGCTCTAAGGGACTGAAGCTACTCTCAGATGTTGTGATGGCTTAATTACCATGTCCTCACTGACTGAAATCAGTAAAAATGCAGCAAGATTTCTGCATATGTTTTTCAGTTTAATTGTAGTCTTCAAGCTCTGAAATACCAAGGCACAATAGTTCCAAATATCAGACCCAGGGAATCACCAAAACTGACAATTTGTGATATTAAGCTGTGTACTTACCATTAGTACCATTCATGCTTCTGTGCCTTCATTGATGAAGATATTCCTGGCTCCCAAAAGTCAGCTGCTGCTGTTACAGAGAGAGCTGCAAGCAGTGTTCTGTATTTCATAACCCTGAGCTCAATATCCATTATTGCTCCTTATGGCAATTTTAAAGATGTGCTTTGTTTAAGTAAGCTTTTCTTCATTGAAACAACTGCAGCAGATGTTTTATGTGCTATTTGGTTTGCTATGTAATAGCACTGCAGAGAGAGATTAAATTAACACCCCAAGTAGCGTATTTCTGGGGTTAAACTAAAGAAGAAATGAAAGCATACATCCAAGGGAAAGTCAAGCATGAATTCAAGGGACAGATTGCAGCACTGCCCTTAATGATTCCTTACATGGTGTCGCTGTTTGCAATGAGAAGTGTGCACCATGTTCCCAACACCTGGGTGCATTATCACATTGGTGATAGCAGAGTATGATAATACTAAAGCTATGGATAACTGATCTCCTGAACCACAATTCCCCATAATCCTCTATTGTTCACACATCTTTAGGTACCAATAATTCTTGTCTACTGTAGATTAATATATATCAAAATGTAAAGTATTATTGGAGAGTGGTATTGGGTCACACAACAATAAAGAATTACTGATCATTAAAGAACAGTAATAATTTCTTTGACAAAATTAAAAAGATTTTTAAAAAAGATATTGTTGACAATTCCTTGAACTTGTGTCATGGATCATTCATTACATTCAATACATTTTGATAAGCAAGGCTGCCCCAGCAATGTTTCTTCAAAAAGTAATAATAATAATAAAAAGATTATATGTCTTAAAGTTTTTTGTATATTGAGCAAATAAACACACTGTGTGAATTCAGCAGTGAAATACCTGTCATGATTTTTTCTTTGCTTGTCATCATTAACAGAATGATAGATCCGCCCACAAGTCACTAGCACCATGACAAACCATGCTATGCTGGGATGACAGCTTTTCTCACCTAAATGAAAAAGAAGTCAAGAAAATGTCACTGTTCCCAGATTGAAGTCTTCTGACAAAACAAAGCTAATGGCACCACAACAATCTTTCTCAGCAGATGCCTTTTACTGTAACTTTGATTTGAGAAACATGCTTTGAACGCGGGATATTCTCCAAGGCATTAATCATGAATAGGAATCTCAGGGCTGATTCTATTCTTTGCTTTCCAAGTCTGGGTATATATAAAGAGTAGTTTTGATTGTATCTCCATTTAAGAGCTGAACCGTTTTGAACTGAACTAGTGGTGCTGAGCATATTTAAGATCTTGTGCACTATAATGATAAAGGATTTCTTTTGGGTTTTGTACATACAGCACATTTTTGTGAGAGTAAATTGTGCTCCACACATGAGAAAAAATATATTCTGAATTATAGGATGAATATTTTGGCTAATATCCTATTTTCACAGAGAATCTATGTTAAAAATAATAAATGCCAATAAAGATCAAGCTGTCTAAAAAAGCTAGATTGGATGTTTGCATTGATACCTCAGGCAGATAAAGCATGAGCTCACAGCTAGGAAAGTGCATTACCACACATTTAGGCTGAGCTCTTTCTCTGTGTGTAGCTGCGCCTGAGCTCCTTGTGAGGCGGATTGTGTCACTTGTACAGCTGGCTCCTTGCAGTCTGCAGCGTGGTTATTCTCAGAGCTCTCAGCTCTCCATTTCGCAAAAGCATTGAGGTTATTGCAGCTTGTGCAAGGTTGTTCTGGAAGTCTGTGGCAGATGTAGAATGTGCCAGGTTTCATGCTCTCCTTCTGACCATTTGACTGTACTTTATCCCAGTCCTGACTAAGAATGTTCATCATTTGTTGTCAAAGAAATAACTGGTGGTAGCTTCACCTGCTCAGCTAACCTTACCAGCTGCTGTTGTTGCTTTTTGAAATCAACATAAAGTGTTTACAGACCCCTTGAGTGTGCTTCCATGGTTTCTTAGCTGCGCTAAGAGGATCCCCATAGTGCGCTTCTGTTTTTTCTTAGCTATGCTATGAAGCCCTGAAAATCCATATGTCTTCTCTGCAATGCCATCCTATCAGTGTTGCCCTTCCAGTGCATGCATATGTGTCTCCTTCCCAATCACACATAGACATGTGCTTCTGTTCTCCTTGCTCATCCTTTTCATTCTTTCGCATTATTTATTTATGCCAGTTTGTCCTCAAGTATTATATTTCTGCCCATTCATTATTTAGTGGACAATAAGGAAATCTTATAACATAGAACAGCACAGCACATGGAAAAGTACACCTAGAACTTGGTAGGCTGTGTGGTTGTACGAGGAAGACTCAAGGAGGTATTTCAATTTAGTCCCTGCCCTATCAGATGTTATTGCTTACTGGGGGGTGATCCTTCAAGCACTTGTGTGCAAAAATCCCACAGATACAGTCAGTTTCTGTAATAAGAGCTGGCAGTTTCAGATCCTTGGATAAAAAAGCTTTCTTTAGCTAACCGAAAGGTTCCCCAGGCCTCTCTTCAGTCACTGCAAAGACAGTTGTAGGTGATGGTTCTGTCAAAACACTGAATGACTCTTGACTGCAGGCCTGTAATTAGTACCACTGATGTGAATGAACCCGTTTATTGGCTTAAAATTAAACACATGTGCCAGGATTAACAAGATCAGGACCTGAACTGATATGCTCTGTGTGTGTGTGTGTGGCATGCTCTCAGTGCCAAGGTAAGCATTTCTGCCTCTGTCTTAAATGTTTCTGAGAATGCTAAAAGTTATGGTAAGTTGTTAATAATTTAGAGAGGTAAATTACTTCAAATTGATTTGTACCTTTGAAGCATTTTATCTTGTTTACCACAACTTAAAAATACCTATTTTTCTGTTCTTCTATGTCTTCTCTCCTGCTGAATTGGAAAGGTGGACAAGATGGCAAGTCTTTACAACATACATGTCCGCACAGGTTGCTTCTGTAACACAGGAGCCTGCCAAATGCATTTGGGTATAAGCAATGAAGATGTACAAAGGAACCTGCAGGTTAGTATCTGGATGAGATTACATGGAAAATACCTACATTCAGTGACCCAGGTGACATCTTCTTCATCCCAGTTCTGAATTTCCTAAAGACAGAAGCTTTGAAGGAGAAAAGAGAACCTGTTGCTGCATCAAAAATACCCCAAATCCTAAGTAGTTAAAAGCTAAAGTTGGTGTATTACATCCTGTGGTTTTGAGTATCTGCAACTTTAAGAATAATGTTAAATTTTATTTACTTTCTCTCACAATTGTCATGTTAAAGAGCTAAGTGAACCAGAATTTTGTTCACTGAAATGGGGTGTTGAAACAAAATCATTTGATGGACCCAAAGCAGTATGTGTTGCTTGCCTTTATTTCTCTGAAAAATACGAAATTGTGCGCTCTTGTTCTGATTTGGAATTACACAAAATCAAGACTTCTTGCAGAAGAGAAGTTCCTGAACAATTCATCTCATGTTGATCCTTAAGTATACTTAATTGTACCTAAAGCATTCAAGTATTATACAGCTATTGTTTTGGATGTTACAGTTTAAAAGGCATACACAAATTGCATGAGAAACAATAAATGGGAATACACAGCGAATCTCAGAGAGTGAAGTAAATTTATATTACATCCACCTTGCTAGCTGGTGAGTTAGGTTGTTAGAACACGAATGTAAAGGCTGTTTTCTAGATGACTAATATTTTCCATAAGTTGTCACTAAAAGACGTGTGACAGGATATATTACAATGAAGTGGGGGAGACTTCATGTCTGTATATTTATCAGTCTGAAATTGCAGTAAATTGATGTAGAGCAATCCAAAATTTTATTAATGGTATTCTTCAAAAGATGAAAAATTATAATGGCTGTGTTGATATTATAGCTCCCTTATAATTTCATGGAGACATTCATATAACTTTTGCAAATACATTTACATGCAAGACTGATCACACAAGTTCTTAAAAGGGAAGAGCTCTTTAACACCTCCCTTGGCAAAATGGTTCTTTGATTTTCTGTGGAACCTCTCTCCTCTGAGAAAGGAGGAAAAGGTTTACCCTTCTGCTGAAGTGCAAAATGCCAGATGACCAGCTGCGTGGATTTGCTTATATGCTAAGGAGCACTTGGCCTCTTGCAGGTCTGTATTATCTAAATAGAGATAGTCTGAGCCTGAACTTGTAAAGAAACACTTCATCTGCTACAAGTTGTCTGATGAGGTGGTGCAGTTAGGCAGTCATTATTCTGGGATGCTCCATTCCCATCAGTCCTTTAAGAAGGATCAGGATGAATTATTGATAACATTTCTGTGTAGAGGAAGGCACCTTTTGTCATGTTGTGTGCACAGATACTTTGGTTTCACTTTTTCTCAGGGTGCTGAATGTGTGTTCTTCCTTCCTTCATGAAGACTTCCATGTATAGAATGCCTATGAGAGAGGACTTTCTGTCCTCAAGGGTCCCTGGAGAGGTGTGGTTAGTTTCTTAGGATGTTACGTAGGAACTCATTTACTTATTTGTACAGCAGGAACCTCTCCTCAGTCAGTCAATCAATACTCCGCAAAGGGTTACATGTATATTAACAGATACAACCTAATTTTGCAAATAGTGCTTCTGCTGTATTGTCAAGGATAAAAACTGCATCACACTGCATTAAAATATTTACTACCTTATTGCATGCCTTATTGGTTGGGGTTTTTTGTTTCTCCTTGCACAAATGGCATCAGTGTTCATTGAACCATTATATTTCTTGCTTTAAAAATCCCTCATGTAAATGAACTATTTACACTTCCATTTTTATGTAAAGGAAAATGCATAAATAAATAAATTCTGAGGGGATAAAAAAAAAAAAAAAAAAGCCATGCTGCACTTAGAGGAATAAGGATACTGATTTAGGAGTAAATCTTGTGTCCATTGGTGAGTTAATGTTAGATGGATGAACAGAGTTCTCTAGCTTATCTTACTGGAGGTGAGTAGCAGCATTCACTGACCCTCTTACTGAAGGAGAAACTGCTCTAAGGGAGAGTTTTCCAGCAAGTGCTGTATGAAAGACTTATCAAATAGAGGGGCATCTACATGAAGATCACTATTAGGGTATTTGAGGGATTTTTCAACCAAAATTTTTTGAGTGCATTCTTCAAGGAGGAAGTGCTAGGGGGAAGTCTAGTTTCCCTCCATTGGGAAGAGTATTTTCCTTCCATTGTGAAAGCAATGTGCTAATTGGGTCAGCAAGACAGATTTGCTGCACATCCCAGTGACAAAGGATGTCACTTTGGATGTTGGAACTCTAAGTACAAGTCTCTGCTTTGCTGATATCCCAGACCAGTTCTCAGATGTATCACTATCCATTGGACTATTTAGCAGAAGCCTGGAATAAGCCTCTGATAATATAAACTGGAATTGATCTGATAGCAAATATGAAGAAAACTGCAACAGAAAAATCAGCAGTCTCATAGTTTGTTCACTTCTCTGAATGTAATATCCCAGTTTAAATCTCAGGGAACTATGTAGACGAGACTAGAATATACCTGGAGACTACCCTAGCTAAGAGGCCACCTTAGGGCACACAACATTTTTGTGATTCTTGATGTGTTATTAAGAAGCCTCTTCTGCTTTAGAGTAGAATAGGACAAGCAACTCAGAACAAACTTCTTCTCAGTTTGAGTAATATGATAGTTGGGGTTTTTTATCTCCATTTTTAGTCTGTATTCATGAGTTGACTTTGTATATTTTAAAACAGTTTTTCAGGTTAAAATTAAGAGACTCATGAATAACTGAGTAAAATTAGAGGGAAATAAAGCAGTCTGTCACAATAGCACCTGTGTTTTCTTCCTATTTCAAACTAGGCTGGCCATGTCTGTGGAGATGATATAGACCTAGTTGATGGACGTCCCACTGGTTCTGTGAGAATATCCTTTGGCTACATGTCTTCTTTTGAAGATGCACAGACTTTTTTGAAATTCATCATAGCCACCAGACTTTCCAAATCAGACGCTGAGATTCCGTTCCAGTCCTCTGTTACAATGCTGACTACAGAGTCTGTCCCAGATGATCGTCTTTCCTTTAGCAGTGCATATAAATTGTCTCCAATATCGCACATCTCGGACAGAGAACTCAGGAATAATTCATCTATGACAATGACAACTGGCAGCTGGCAGCCACCAGAGTCAGAGGCAGAAAGCATAAGGGCAGCTGTTTCTGAGACTGCAATACCAACATGTAGAAGAGGTGGCAAGCCCATCACCGTCACCAACATTTATATCTACCCAATTAAATCCTGCTCTGCATTTGAGGTATGCACTTTGAATCATTCTTGAACAGAACCTTGTGTTTTTCCTTACTCCTTTTCCTTACTGTCGGACATGTCAACCAGGAATACCATATGCATGATATAATAGGAAGCAGTGGGTGGGTACCCATATTTCCTGTTTTCCGATTTTGATAAAGTCCTACGTGCTAAGGTGCTTTAAAGGATTTCCAATTAGGCTGAAGTTGCAGGATGCAAATTTGTTTTCTGCTTTCCCCTCCCGCTCAACAGACAAATCTGTACATAATATTCAGTCTTGAAGAAAACAGTTGGATTTGCAAAACTTGACTAAAATATAATCAAGTGATTAGTATGCTTTTACAGAATGATTTGTGATGGACTTGTAGGCATTGATGCATAAGCAGCAATTGAGAAATAACTTGATTAACATGTTATAATTGAGAGGAGGCTGATTTACATTACAAAGAAATGTTATCATTAAAAATACATTTGCAACAGAAATATGACATTTAAGTGTTGCTACAGTATTGGAAAGTTCACTCTTTGAAGATTTTAATTGCTTTTTTACCAAGTTAATAATACCGTCACCTTAGCTGTGACTTTTCCTTTTTTTAATAATGCAAGATGAAATATTGCCCACATATGACCTAGAATGGGACTCTGCTTAGTAACATACTGGGAAGTGATTTAATGAATGTCAATAGCAGTATAACTTTCCCTATGAACACGTACTGGTGTAGGTCATTGTCTCACTTCTGACTGAAAATTGGAGTCAAATCCAGTGACAAATCACCTTCATTTAAAATATGGCTTCTCAGCTGATTTGATAATGATTTATAATTTTTGCTCTTAATGCAAAAAGGGGATGAGGAATAAAGGCAGACACTGCAAAATGATCAACAAAACATCTGTATTTTTAAATTTGGTTTGGCTTATGGTGTCTATAATTCAGAGGAACAATCTTGAGCATTAAATGAGACCTGAACAACTTCCACCCCTTGTAAACCTCCCACTAAATAAAATTGTTTTGAAAATCAAAGTAATCCCTTCCTGTGAAAATGTTTTAACCTTCGTTATAGTGTTGCAGTTGTTATAGCTCTATTGTTATAGCTGTATTACAGAAGCCCACTACAGAAGCTGCTGTAATAGGTTATAGCAGCATTCAGGCCCTTGCGGGGTTAAATTCTGAAAGCTGAAGCTTTCAGGCTGGTGTTGTGAGATACATACCACAACATTCAGTTCTAGGAAGCCTTTGAAGTTATTGTGCCCATGAATAGGTAAGAGGTACCTCAGCATGAAAGTTTGCTTCCCCACAAGCTGAGCTAGGTTTCTTCTCCTCCAGCTTTGTGAGGGAGAAAGACTCTAGGTGACGTGTTCATACAAACCTGGTACTCCCTGGCAGACAGAACTGCAATTTTACATAGAAGGGGTAAAATCCCCATGCCTCATGCATACTTCTTGTACCAGGCATGTGCTAATGGGCCCAGTGTGAAAACAGGGCTCAACTTACCTCAACTTACGCCTCTAAAGTTAGATATTATTTTGTAAGCAGTGAGGCATCTGCTGTAGGAAATACTAATTGTTCCTGGATATTTCTGTCTCTTTACATTGACTACAAGAGGAATACAAGGCAACTTGGACTGCACAGCTAACACTAGCTGATTTGAATAGTTTAAAAATAGATATTAAAACAGTAATTGCATTATAAGGTTTAGTTTTTCATGCCTGGAGTGAGGTTGATGCTCTTTATCACAAAGCATCAGCCATGAACATCAGCACTGTCAGATCTTTTATTGCCAAAGCGTGAGATACAATTAAATGTATACTGGATTTAGTATATGGTATTGGAAGGGTCTGGAAATTCACTATAAATAGCATTTAGTTCTCCTCCTCTTCTCAAACAGTGTTTCTTGTGCATTTCCACTTGTTTCATAGGAGATACATGAGTACATGTGAAAGGAGAGCAGTCAACCTAATACATACTTTGACAAAGAGCTTTCAATGCATAAGGAGAGGAGGCCAGGAGATGGAGTCAAGAGGATTTTGATTCTCAATATTTTCTGTTTTGAAGTAAATCCCCAAAGAAAATGTGTTTGCTTTTGTGATTTTCTACCTGTCCACCAGGCATTCTTCATTTTTTTAATTCCCAAAGTCTGAGTGGCACTTCTAGATCCGTCATATATTTATAACCAGTAAGTCTCATTGTCTCCTTATAGAAGAGGTAAAAATGGCAACATACAGCTCACCATTTGTAATGAGCTTCAAAATATAGTTCATCCCATTCTTTATCATGCAGTAGTTTTGTCTCTTCCCCATAGGTACTAGTGGAATAGAAAGCCATCACTGCCAAACCCACACCATTGCTAACTGCAGAGTGCACCCACCTCCACAGATATAAGTATGTCATTAATGCCACTTCAGCCTGTATCACCTTAAACCAGGAAAATAGCCTGTGTTACATGCACTGGAGTTTGAAGCAAGACATGCTAAAGAAACCTTACCACAATCAGATGGCATCAAATTGTGAAAATCATTTTGCCTTCTAAAATATTGGCTATACCAACATCTCTAGACATGACCATGAAAAGGCTGAATACTATAGAAAATTATTTCTTTGCCATTCTGTTAGTGGTCTTTGTCACGTGGACTTCACACTTAACATTACATGTCCTTACTTTAGTAGATTCATAAACCTCTGAAGTAATAATTGTGTAGCTTGTAGTTTCCTTGTTCTTTGTTTAGAATTCAAAAATTGAAATTCATTTTCATGCTTTAAACCTGAAATACCTTTAGTTGCTTTGCAATTGCTGGAAAATTAAGGAAGTATTTTCCCAGTTAAAAAATTCATCTCCATTTTTATTAGTTATAGGGTTCTAAGCTAGCTGCTGTGAAAAGGTGAAAGTGGTTTAGATACTGGGCAGCAATCAATTCATTCATCTTGTGATACTTGGATACCTGAGATCAAATCTCACAGATTTTGAAGTTCAAGTGGAGGCCTCCAGCTGGTATGGGAGGTCAGACAGTTAGCATGTGTAGTAAATAGGCTTTGCAAGTACATGGTCACTTGTTTTTGCCCAAAATAATATGTGCAGTGGAAAATTCTGGCTCACTTAGGTGTGCAGTACCCAGCCCATCTGCCATTGAAACCTGCCCACCAACCTGCTGGTTGCAGAATAGACGACTTGATTAGTGGTAGCGGGACAAGCTCGATGAGGATGTGAGTACAAACTCACAGCTGTTTGATCTCCTCTTTAGAGTCAGATCATCTCCTTCTCTCCTAAACTCTGATTACTCTGTTCTATTCTAAGTGGCTTAGTAAGGGAGGTGCTTGACCTCCAGAGAAAATAAGAGTGCAGCATGCTTTGGCAGCTGGGAGGATGAAGCTTGATATGAAGATCAGCCTACTTCAGGTCACATAGTTCCTACAGTATTTTATAAAGTGTTCCTGGCCATGGAACCATCTCTGTTTGTTATTGTGCCATGGGTTTTGTACACATGGCTCAGGAATTGGAGGGCAGAATGTTCTAACTCAGATTCTTAAATGCACTTTCTTTTCCTTAACAATTCTTTTATTAATTAGGCAGTAGCAGAGAAGAGGAGTAACCTGTACCCCAGAGCACTTTTTTCTTCTTTCCAACATAAAACCATGTTTTAAACATACATTTTTAAACATGAACATCTCTCGTGTCAATGAATTTTGCATAATTACATAACGCGATGTGGCCAATGAAAAAGGTTAGGACTTTAAACATTAATAGCTTTATTATTCTTCCAATAGTTTTCACAGTATAAAAATTGCATCTCAACACAGAAGACAAATTAGCTTTTAATTTAAAATACAATGCAAATTCTTAGTAATTAGTTGATACATTTTGTGCAAGACCACTAACATTTTTAAACTTACATAATTTAAAACCTATTCAGTGATTTCTTTAATATATTCAAAAATTGTGTTAGCCTTCATGATTAAATTTCTGTGAACTATGGAGAAATACAGCCCAAAATGGTTTAAAGAAAATTCTGGAAGAAAAATAAAGTAAAATTAAAAAAAATGAAAAAAAAAAAGAAGAAAACGGGACTAATGCAGTCAGGAAAATACCATGTATAATGCAATGATCCTTGTTTATGGTAGGTTGAGAAGAAGTTACATTGGATGATTAGCCCACCTGCCATGCTGAGAATGAAGCTGCATGCTAACATAGAATCATAGAATAATTAGGGTTGGAAAGGACCTTAAGATCATCTAGTTCCAACCCCCCTGCCATGACTAGGGACGCCTCTCACTAAACGAAGGCTCTGTCCAACCCATCCTTGAACACCAGCAGCAATGGAGCATTCACAACTTCCCTGGGCAACCCATTCCAGTGCCTCACCACTCTTATAGTAAAGAATTTCTTCCTTATTCCCAATCTAAACGTACCCTGTTTAAGTTTAAACCTGTTACCACCTGTCCTATCACCACAGTTCCTAATGAAGAGTCGCTCCCCAGCATCCCTATAGGCCCCCTTCAGATATTGGAAGGCTGCTATGAGGTCTCCACTCAGCCTTCTCTTCTCCAGGCTGAACAGACCCAACTTGCTCAGCCTGTCTTCATATGGGAGGTGCTCCAGTCCCCTCATCATTCTTGTGGCAATCCTCTGCACTTGTTCCAACAGTTCCATGTCCTTTTTATGTTGAGGACATCAGAACTGCACACATTGCTCCAAGTGAGGTCTCACAAGAGCAGAGTAGAGGGGCAGGATCACCTCCTTTGTGCTGCTGGTCGCACTCCTTTTGATGCAGCCCAGGATACAGTTGGCTTTCTGGGCTGTGAGCACACACTGCTGCCTCATGTTCATTTTTTCATCGACCAACACCCCCAAGTCCTTCTGCGCAGAGCTGCTCTGAATTTCATCTCTGTCCAATCTGTAGCTGTGCCTGGGATTGCTCCGACCCAGGTGTAGGACCTTGCACTTGGCACGGTTAAACTTCATTAGGTTGGCATCAGCCCACCTCACAAGAGTGTCAAGGTCCCTCTGGATGGCATTCCTTCCCTCCAGCGTATTAACTGAACCACCCAGCTTGGTGTCATCAGCAAACTTGCTGAGGGCACACTCAATCCCACTGTCTGTGTCATCAACAAAGATGTTGAACAAGACCAGTCCCAACACCAATCCCGGAGGGACACCACTCGTTACTGGCCTCCAGCTGGACATTGAGATTTTGACCACAGCTCTGCTTGCAGCCATCCATCCAGTTCTTTATCCACCGAGTGGTCCCTCTATCAAGTTGATGTCTTTCCAACTTAGAGGCAAGGATGTTGTGTGGGACAGTGTCAAATGTTTAGCACAAGTCCAGGTAGATGACATCAACTGCTCTACCCCTCTCCATCAGTTCCATAACCCCATCCTAGAAGGCCACCAGATTGATCAGGCAGGATTTCCCCTTAGTGAAGCCATGCTGGCTGTCACCAAGCACCTTGTTGTT
>JANRGW010026913.1:0-15515 GCA_024733675.1 Psilopsiagon aymara | reverse complement strand
GGTGGGGGGGGGGGGGGGGGGGGGGGGGGGGGGGGCAGGGATGAAATGTGATCTCAAATCTTCAGATGCCATATTTTTAACAGAAAGTTTTCAAAACTGTTTTGGTCTCTGCTGTACAGAATTGAGGATGCTGCAGCCTACTAGCTAGAAAGCTCTTAGCAAGGAAGAAAACATGATTACCAGTCTGCTTAGGAACAAAAAAGACTAGAATGAAGACTTGTCAGTGAGAACTTAACCCAGAATATTGGTACAAGAAGATCATCTGTTGAGAGAATGTACTTAGGATCAACCTTCAGATCAACCTTCAGGAAAGTGTTTTTCTCTATAAACCCTTTCTTCAGGTCATAATAAGGTCAAGCCCCAAAAAGGAGTCTGACTTTTCCTGCTTTGAGTGAGCATCTCATGCAGAGTGCAGATTTCTCTAATCTAATGCTTCAGTATCTAAATCTTTACAGAAATTCAAAATCTAGCTAAGAACTTAATATCAAGTCTGTCAACTAGTTTAAGTGCCTAGAAGTTAGATGATGTAGTATTTTATATTGCAAAACACCAATCAATCAGAACTAGCCCTTATGTCTGATGCAGAAGGAGACTGGCTATGCAGCCTACTAACGTCACACATCTGAAATCAGATAGTGTGCCAAAAACCTCTCTCTTGTTTTACATCAACTTCTAACCCAGAAGGTACTTATTTCCCATTTAGGTAATGAATCAACAGAAACTGCACATTTTCAGATTTCCTTTAATATGGTAAGCATCTCTCAAGCAGAACATGTTTTACAAAATTTCTGATTCTTGAGACTGAGGAAGTTTAGGCCCCTGGATGCAGACGTAAGCCTTAGCATCCTCCTTGATTGATCTAAACATAATATAAATCCATAGCATCTTAGTATTTCAATAACCATAGTGCAGAGATTATTTGCATAAGCTTTATATCACCAAACTCCTGTTCAGTGATGGTCTAGTTACAACTGCAGAAAGCTTAGCTTAGGCTGCAGACTTACCCAGGAAGCATGATAGATCAGTCTATACTCAATACACTGCAGGTCCTGTGCTGTTATTAATAACCCAGTTGATTCAGGTTTAGCACTAGCCTGGGTGTTTATGCGCCACACAGCAGTCACAGATGTGTTTTCAGTGTATGAGCAGCAACGTTCAGTGCTTCTTTGTTTAGAGCTTGTACTGCCCTGCCCAGAAAGTTATAGATAATTTTATTTTTTTAAGTATTTCAAACTTAGAAATATTAAAAACAGGCTGAAACCCAGTGGTTTTGCCTACTGATTTTACTGCTTCATATTAAAGCAGAGCTTGATTTCCACTAGCCAAAGGCTGCCATGTACTTAAGTTTACTGCTCAATGTCTCTGAAATGACGCAAACAAGACTGAATTCAGCAGGAGAGTACAAAATTGTGTCCACTGGCTTAAATGTTGGTAGAGCACTGAGGAGATGTTTAGCATTACATTATATACAGATAAAAATTGAATCAGAACTTCCTACATTATACTAAATGCAGACATGACAAGGGACCCTACATTTGCCTGCCAGTGCTGGCTGGTGCCATTTGATGTGACCTATACTACTTTACCTGTCCTCCAGGTATAGTTACAGAATGATTCAGGTGTTTGAGAGTGATTCAGGAGGTTTAGGGCTCAGCTGATCAGTGCTGCTGCAGCTGTTGCTAAGGTATATTGAGGCAGTTTGGCTCAGTCTAGAGTTTACCTTGATGCAACTTAAAATAACAAACTTAAAATATGCATTCCCTAGATGTGTATAGAGCAAAACAGATACTTTTTTTTGGGAAAGGCCTCATTTTCTCAACAGTTTAAATGCACATTGGTAATTGTATAAACCCATATGCAATTCTTCTTACATTTTTTCCTGAAAAAGATTTTTTCTGGCAAGTCAATGGTAAATAAAAAGTGGCCTGGACTTTTCAATATAGGGAAGCAGTACCTATAGGAAATCTAGCTGGGCAGCCATAGATCACTTATACAGCAGTTCACGATATCCATGATTTCACATCCAAGATTGCATAAAAGGGTTTGGTGCTGCAGACAGGAAAGTACTAACAAAGTTATTTGCCCTTGCCAAAGCTATTTTATTTTAACCCAGAATCTTCTGTGGAGGTAAACTATGAATTATTCATTATTGAACTTCAGCTCTTATTCTACAACATCTCTTGGAAAGAAGAAGGAAAGAGAGACTAAGTGCTGCTACAAAGGATGAGAGGTAGTGCTGCCTTGCTGATTCATCTTTGGAGTGTCATGGGCTTAACGTCAGCATATATGTAATGCTAATGACTCTTCATGATGAAGATTTGAAGCAAAGTTTAATAAAAAAACACAAACAGATAAAGGTATTTCCATTTCATTCATTACTGGGTCTGAATCTGTTCATAATCAGTAAATCAGTGCTTTTTTTTGGGAAATGTCCTGACACTCCTGTGAGAACAATGAGAACATTATTTACTTATGTGATGATAAGATATAATTACCTAATACTATTTGACATGGGATTAAACTGTTTTGGGTTTTTTTTGTCAAAACAAACAAAAACACCTCCATGCCCCAAGTTGC
The DNA here is from genome assembly GCA_024733675.1 of Psilopsiagon aymara. Taxonomy (NCBI): domain Eukaryota; kingdom Metazoa; phylum Chordata; class Aves; order Psittaciformes; family Psittacidae; genus Psilopsiagon; species Psilopsiagon aymara. The sequence goes on along the minus strand of JANRGW010026913.1, from coordinate 12,938 downwards.
ACCAGGTGAAGTGTTCTCTGATGCTTTGATTTGCCCCCATTTCCCATAGCTGCTAGGCAATGCTGTGAGAACAAATTTAACAATTGGTTGGCTTCCCACTTGGAAGCAGGCATCCATCTGTCACAGCATCAGCAGTGTGCTTTCCATTGGATTATGCAAAAGGGTATGGAAAACTCTGTTTTAGCAATCAGCAGATGGAGACATTGTGTATTGGTACTAGATCTTCAGTTCCTCGGGCATTAGCTCAAAGCTGTGCTGTATCTCTGGATAAGCCACAAGCAGCAGTTTGTATGAGCAGCTTTATTTCCCTCTCTCAAAAAGCGCTATATGGACCTCTTGTACAATCAAGCCTGTTCTGATATGCTAAGGGAAGTAAAAGGAGAGCTACCCAGTTGAATAACGTGTTTGGGGAGCTGTGATTCATTTTGAGCCAGGTCTCAACCAGTTCAATGCTGTGGTATTTTCTACTTACTTTCTAGAAAAAACTTTCTCTGCAAGAAAAGCAAAAAAAGGTCTCACTAAGAAAAAAATCTGTTTCTGATAAGATAGGCATGACTACTAACCCTAGCTCCCACTGCTATGTTCTGTTTATCAATTACCATTGTAAGGTAAAGAAAGAGCCATTTATCTGATTTTGACAAAATTTTCTCTAAGGCTGCATTGGACCATCATGTGGCAATGACATACTCAAAATAGCTGCACTACAGTACTGCTTCTCTTTCTTGCTCTGAACTAGTTTAATATCTCACTATTTTGTATGAGGAACAGTTAACAACTATTACCATTTCAGCTTCCTCTCTTGACTATGCAGTTATAGGCTGCACAGTTACCTCTTTTTGAGGATTGCAAACCCATACTTACTTAGTACTCATACTCACATGGAAGTCCTTCCCTGATTTCTATCATCCTTCTCTCCTTAACTACCCAAGTTCTTAAATAATTCTCAGCAAATCCTGAACTCACTAGAGTATTCTGTTTGATCCCTGCAGAAAAAGGAGAACCTCAACCAGGAAGCTTCTAAACTTCCTTTTTTACTTAGTAGGAAAAAAAAAAAAAAAAAAGGAAAAGAAACAAAACTCCAAAATACTTTCATTTTAAGTTTTTTATCTAATGCTCTAATGGAAACTACAGTACCATCTCATTGAGGAAGAGATGGGCACTAGGCAGCTTCTCTTAAGTAATCATTATTTCCCACTTTTATTTCTTAAGTAGCACTGCTGCAGCAAGATGGGTAGAGAGTTATCTACACCCTATTGGCTGAGATTCACAGTCAGAAAGTCGGTAAGGGCTATATGAATCCTTTCAGATGTAATAGTGGTTGTTTCCCACATCCTGAAATTGTGCTGAATTGTGAACATTGGTTTTTTTTTCAGTTGTTGTAACCCTCCTGCCTCTACCTCTGTGTTCATGAGTGACATCCACTCACTTCTTGACTCTGCTTTAAGTAAGTTTTAATTTAATAGGCATCTTAGCTCAGGAAGGGCTTCAAAGCAGCTGCTCATGACTCTTCCTCACTGTGACTAAGATTTAAGCACCTGTACCTCAAGAGATGTGAGTTGTAAGAAACCGTTCTTGTTGATTAGCTTAGGCAGCTATTGGGAAGCCCAGCTGGAGATTATACATTATAATAATATATATATTATATACATATACACATTATACATTATAAAAATATATATACATTATAACATTATACAATGAGATATCTACTTGTCTGTGTGCACTGTATAAGAGGATAATGTACCTCATTCAACGTACAGTCAAGCTTAGGAAACAGGCACCCAAACCTGTGCGATGCAATGCTGACCATCAGAAAAATAAACTATGTCCTTTTGTGGATCAAATCTTTAGGAATTGAAATACTTTTAAAAATCTGGTTCCCAGAATCTTATTTTAAGAACAGCAACAAGCTATTATTTTTTTTCCATCATCAGTTCAATGATTTATTGCATTATGTCCCTAGGCTATTGACTCAGGAAATTGCAAAAGGTGATGTCTGAAGGACCTCACAGTGTAAAAAAGAAACTGGAATTGATGAGCATGAATGTTCAACTTCTTATTCGGTGTCCCCTTGGACCTAAACACTTTATTTCCTGCTCTTCTCAAGAACTGTGTATTGCAAAAAGAGATTAGAGCTCTATTTTTAGTAATTAGATTCTTAAATCTATCAAGAATTCACTGTGGTTCCTAAAGACAGGTAGAATCTATTATATGTAATTTAGAATTCTAACAAAAATGCTGTCTGCCAATATTTCAAGCACAGAACTCTGCAGGGCAATTTAACCCTGCCTGTCATAGCTGTCCAGGCTTTTCCCATTTCCTAAAGAAAAAGGGAGGCACCTCTGAAGCACAGCAAGACCCAGCCATTCTCTAAGTACTAACATCTTCCCATTGATTGCACAGAGAATTTAAAAGCCTCCAGAAGGCAAAAAAATACTCCTAAGTTAAGGACCAGATTTTGCTAGATTTAGTCATCAGCATGTGAGCTAATGTCTGAGCTCCCAGTATAATCACTGGAGAACAGGTCAATACAGTCAATGAAGCCTAAAGACCGATTTAGCTTACCTGCTACTAGAAGCAGGATGCAGTTAATATGAGGTGCTCTACAGTTTTTGAAACATTTGCAGATATTAAAAAGACTTGAGATCTACACCCTTCTGGTCTAAGCAGGACCCAACACTGCTCCTAAAATGATTCACTTGTGTTAGGACATATGACTCCAGCTGCAGGGGAAGATTCTCTGAGATGCTCTGAGATATCCAGCCTGTAGCTATCATTCGAGAGAGGTGTGGAATTATGATCTAATGTCAGGTTTTCCAATTTCAAATGAGTGCCATAACTACCCTCAGTATCACATATTGCCATTACTTACTCAGAATCCAACTTGCCTGCTCCTCTTACAAATATTTACGTCAGTTGAAGTAGAGGATTCATCTTCTCTGCAACTGATTGCTAGACCTCTAAATCCTGTATGTGAATTACCCAGATTCTCATCCTCCTGAGACATAAAAGACCCAAACCTCAAGTCAATCTAAGCCACTAAGTATTAGTAGACTGTGAAAAAGCCCATTCTGGAAGATCACATACAGGTCAGCCAGGCATGCAGGACTCAAGAAGCCAGGAAAATTATAGTGTTGTGCTTTGAGCTGGGGTAAGATTTCAGCCACAAATGAACTGATGTAGAATATGAATGCTTGCCACACTGACCTGCTACTCATCTTGCTTTTTCATTCCACAAGATTCTCCTGACTATTGGGCAACAGTCAAGCTACTTCTCTTTTGTGCTCTTCTGACATTCTGATGAAATAATAATTTCTGGTTACACAAAGTATTCTGGATACACAAGTAGTAGGAATACTGTCTGATCCCTTCATGTCCAGCCTTTTCCTAAAACTTAGAAGGTGGTGGGTCAAACCTTCCTAAAATGAGTAGGACAGGAAAGCTTTCCAGCTTTCTCATGCTAGCTTCTGACATTTGATAGCATTCTAAAAGAGGGCAATATACATTTTTTCTGTGTTAGGCCTGCAAAGCAAAAAAACTCACCCAAGCTTAATTCTTGGTCTGAAATAACTCTACATAGTATCATCATACATAATTCAAAAAAATAAAAAAGGTTCAGAATCATCTGCCACAGCACCATCCTTTAGTCATAACCCGATGGCTATCTTTTGGAGACAACTACTCAGCTGATTAAAAGGTATTATAACATTTACTCATATTCAAAGTGAAAAAAAAAAAAGACTATTAAACTTTGACATGCAAATTTTATTCTCTGAAAAAGATCACTATGTGTATTGAATTAAAAGAAGATTTGAAGTAGGTTTTTGCCTTTAGTTTACCATGGTTACTTGAGACCCAATGTTCTTCTAAAATTGGGACAGCAATAAAGAAGTTGACTAATTTTTGTAGAGGAAAGCAAGATCATCAAGGTCCCCCATTTTAATAAAGAAATGTATTTGAGGACGACAGCCTTCAAAGCATGCATCAGAACTTCCAATCTTAAGAACTCAGCTTAATGAGAAAATGTCCTTTCTTCGTCACAGGAAGAGTTCTAATGACAGGGTCCGGTTTTTGCATCTGAATAGGAGGTTGCAACCTCTGTTAGACAACCAGGAACAAAGACCTATTCCTGTTCTCTTCCACATAAAATCACAAGTACTGGAGAACTCTGAAAACTCCAACAATCTGAAGACACCAGAGAGCTCGCTGCAGCTACTGAATGAATAGCACATTTTGTCTTGGGTGTTACCTGGAAGGTACTTTGCTATGAAGTCCTGGACTTTCAGGTCATTTTTATTTTTTTACTGTTTTGAAAGTTTGAGTCCACAACATTTACTTCCAATCTTGGCCAGCCACGTGCCACAACTATTGTATCAGCAAGCAAAGACATAAGCAGATGACTCTATGGAGAGGAGTATTTTCCTAAAGCAAGTTCCTAAAAAATTTATTCCTCAAGATATGTTGTCTGATTGGGAATAATCTGGAATAAAAAGAATGCAGGAAACTGCTGGACATCTCTGCTGCTCACTGCTGTTTCCCAACCCCCCTGTCTCTTTGCGTGGCAGTCCAGCTTGAACAAACCGAGTGGTCAATCCAGTTCAACTTCCTCTTCTAACCACTATCTTGCATATTTGACAATGTTCAACTGGACAGGTCTAAGAAGAGACCCCTGCAGTGCTGCATTTATAATTTGTCTCTAAACCCACAAACCCTCTGAGTCCAACTATTTTTTAACCACTTGGCTTTCCACCCATTCACTGCCATCCCATGAGCATTCTAACTTGGTTACAATCCTGCTAACAAGAGGAAAAATTACCAGCTCCTGCAGCTGTCATGTCATCAAATCATTTCAGTTCTGCAAGGATGGATCTCCTGAGTTAATATTTGGAATTAAACAATCTGCGGCTCACACACTGTTTGAGGATCTCTTCCATGGAACAGGCAAAAATATTGAGCAAGTGAGATTATTTGAGGAGGCCTATCTGAATGTATGTATTTCAGGTAATTAAGTAGCTGTTGCCATACCAGCTGCTCCATCTTTAAATGCTTGTCTGCTTGTGTCCACATTTGACTTTATCACACAGTCCAAAGAGAGCAGAACATATTTATCTTTATTTAATGGCTGTGTTTTGACTACTTGTGACCTGTGCTGTAACTTAGATACTGATTTTAGTCTTTAATGGGATCAATATTGATACTGTTACAACTTTCACAAAACTTTCAGCTTGCCTTTATGCACAAGCTTGATGACTGGATTAAGCATTCATTAAACTGTTGATTAAGAAAGATATATTTTTACAGTGAAAGTGAATGATTAAAATATTTTCCATTCTTTCATTTTAAAAATGCTAACCACTTACTAAAATTCAATTATGAAAGCCTGTATGCATGATATTTCAGAATGGTTATATATTTGTTGTAATATTTGATGATAAACATTTTGTAATATTATTTTAAGACAATAAGAGTTACATCATATTGTTATTACCCACAACTGACTATTGGAGTACCTAGAATTGATGTAATGACAAATTCATTCATTTTACTTGTTTTCTTATTCCTGAGGGAGAGGGTGAACACACATCCTACTGTCCCCCAACTCAGAGGTGAAATGGCTTTGCAGCAAGACTCCTGCCCTGGGCTCACTGCAGCTACTTGCTGCCCACCAACAGCAGCTGAGTTACAATGCAGTGAGAAATGCAATAGCTGAGCTGAGAAATCTTTTGCTCAAGGCCAACAGAGCCTGTTCTGTGATGGAGCAAGTGTATACTTCAGGTGATCCTGTGCCCATCACTCGTGCCAAATGCAAGGTCTGAAACATACAAACATGCTAGCTGCTTGACTTTTCTTTCCTTTGTTTAACAGCAGAAGAGAGCTCACAATGTTTTTCTTATTTCATAGAAGGATGCCAGGCCATAGCAAGTGAGGGAAAGTGCCACGGTTTAAACCCATCCAGCAACAAAAGTACCATGCAGCCACTCATTCAACCCTCCCTTTCCCCCTCCCAGGGCAGGATGGGGAGAAGAATTGAAAAAATGTAAACCACACAAGTTGAGATAGGAACAATTTAATAACTAAAGTACAATATAATACTCGTAATAATAATGGTAAGGGAAATAACAATGGGACAGAATATAAAATTAAAAGGGGAAAGGAAAGAAAAAACAACAAAGTGATGAATCATGCCACCCATTGACTAATAGCCAGCCTGACCTGAGCAACGATTGCTCCCTCCCTGATAACTCCCTCCAGTTTATATACTGGACGTGACGTGCTGTGGTATGGAATACCCCTTTGGCTAGTTTGGGTCAGGTGTCCTGTCTCTGCTTCCTCCTGGCTTCTTGTGCCCCTCCTCACTGGCAGAGCATGAGACACTGAAAAGACCTTGATCGGGGTAAGCGCTACTTAGCCACAGCTAAAACATGGGTGTGTTATCAAGCATTGTTCTCAGACTAAAGCCGAAACACAGCACCGCATCAGCTACTTGGAAGAAAATTAGCTCTACCCCAACTGAAACCAGAAGCGGTATCATACAGAAGGGATGGCCCAGCAGCAACATTACTGCTCACTGCCAGGACATGGCATGCCCCCTCTTGATCATTTTTCTAGAAACTGATTCTTTCTCACAGCTTTTTAGGAGCTGTACACTGCTGCTCTCCCGTACTCAAACTCCACCAGGAATACAGCCTAAGCCAGAGATGAATTCAGGAGGAATCTGTCAACATGACCTTCTTCACCAGCAATGACTTAGTTTCACTCCCAGCCTTAAATTTCTGTCCTCAATGCAGGGATGTGCATAACTCCACCTCCTTCTTTCTCTGCAAACCCATGTAGCTGTGAGGTAATTAGCCACACTGTAACTCCCTTGGATAAGAGAAGGGGAAAAAAAATCCCAGTTACAGGATATGCTTCCGTTGTGCACCCTCATTCATCTGATCCCAAAGAAGTGATAACCAGATAACATTGTTGCACTCCAGCATGAAGATCATGTAGTGCAAGTCTTTACTCCAAGTCATGAGGGAAGTCTCTACTCCTCCATCCTCCTCTCAGGCCTAAGACTAACGAAGGATGCATGTTACTCTCTGATGGGCACTGTTGTTCTCTGTGATGTGCTGAAGAAAATTGATAGCTCCACCTCAGCTGTTGGCCTTCCTGCCGTACCTTTTTGACAGTAATACTTATTATCTAGACACAAGAAGGATGAGAAAACAAAGTAAACTGTCTCAGCCATTTAGCAGATAAAAAGAATTAAATATCCTATCCTCTTTTCTGAAGAATTAAGAATGATGAAATCACTAAGGGCTTTGTTATGGCTTCTTATTTTCTGGACTGCTGCCTGAGGAAATGTACTGAGAAGATTGAGGTGACTGTAACAGAAAACAGAAAGTCTAAAATAGATTGGAAAGAGACAGGTTGACTTAAATAAAGCTGCTAAAATTGCCTTTTTGTCTCAAGAGCCTCTCCAAAAAAACTTTTAGTCATCAAAGGAATTTCATAGTGATCAGAAACCAAATTAATTTCCTAGCTTAAGGAGCAACTACTGTAAAGTTTACTATCATTTTAAAGGGATGTCTCAACAGTTGTTTTTTGTGCCTATCTGCTCTCTCCGTGAAATGAGAGTCAGTGGTATGCTAGTCAGTCCCACTTCCACATCAAAGCTAGTAAAACAACCTACAGTTCTCTCCAGGATGTGAATGTTTCATGGAACATCGGTCACCAACCTTGACAGACAACTCCTCCTGCAACCTGCTGCATCTATTTGTGAAGCCGGCAGGCTTTTTAGCTTCATGCTACACAGCCACAGTGTCAGAGTCAAACCTCATGAAAACTGAATTAGCCTGGATGAGAAAAAGACAAGCCAGCAAGTTCTTCTTGCCAGGGAATGCTTCAGCTTTATTGCCGCTATGTTGTGATCTGTGTCACCACAGGTGGTTGCAAACCAGAAAAATGTAGCCCCTATTGCCTAAGGAATTCTGGACAGGCGGAAAGGCTGGTGGGAACATTTATTTTGGTGACAGCTGGAGATGCCTGGAAGGCTGTCAGCTCTAATATAATCGGGTTGAGGATTAATTCCCACATGCAAGATGCAGGTATAGGCATGCAAAATTTGGAACCCGCTCAAGCAGGGAAGCAGCAGTGTCTGCTCTGGTCAGCAGGGGATGTGACATTTGCTACTGTACCGTCTGAAATACAGTGGTTTGGGGATTGCTAAAGTGCCAAGTATTCTTGGAGACATGCCTTACCTGAGAGTTTCAAGTTTCTGAGTACTGGAAAATCCTTCCCTTTTACATGTGAACAATATAGATTTCCCAAATAAAAATGAAAGGTTACAAATGAAATTACCTTAAATGAAGGTAAATCACCTTTCTTGAAGAGATAAGCAACTTAGGCCAGATTTTGTTCTTTGTTATACCAACATATATCTGGAAAAAATCCATGGGTCCCATCAGAGCTGTCTTATTCATAGCAGGATAAGCAAAGTAATGGTTTTGTCTAACTAAGCTTTTTTTCCTCCTGCTAGTGAAAACACAGATTTACACATCTGATGTGTATGTAAAGTGATTAAATCTCTTCTATTATACTATATGTGTCTATATTTCTCTTGCATAAGTCAGGAAAACACACCTATATATTTGCTTTCTTTACATCTTTTACATGAAGACTATGGTAAGAACAGGTTGTTGGCAAGAAGTAGAAGCTGAACTCCAGCTGCCATTATCAGTGTATCCCAAATACTGTATGAAACGTTCCAGAAATATTGAGAATTTCTTTTTTGCTTGGAACTTTGCTACAAACTGTCCTTTCAGGCAACATCAAAAAATAATTTATATTACCTGCAGTTTGAGCTTTACCAATTCCTTACACTTATTAAGAAGAATTGATTTGGGTTTTAACAACTAGTCATGAGGTTTTGCTAACTGCAGTGTTTCCTAGATACCTTATATCACAGACACGTAACTAATCTTTTATTATATTCATTGTCCGCCTTTAAAAGTCAGAGGATGAAAAAATAGCACCTGCTCAGCAAAGCTGTTTCTCTGAGTGTCAAGCATTAAGCTTCCCACAACCCATGAACCTGTAGTAGGTATAAAAACGTTTATGTGGAGAGTTTGATCCTGAATACAGTCACTCAGCCCTCTATTGATTACGTTTTCAAGAGCTTGAACAAAGAGAGATAAAAATAGTTTTTCACCTGAACTTCTGCACATTTGAGATATCTTTGTTACAATCAAATAAAAGTTGAGATTATTGGAGTTCAATTTGAGGTTCTTTTTGAGAGGCCTGACCAGTGCATATATCATCTGAAAAGTCTGAAGGGAATATATAAAGGGCTCCTCCGGTTCTGCAGAAGCACCATAGAGCAGAAGTTAATCCAGTGTGCCTCCAGCACACTGATAACTACAGATATGAGTTGTTCTGAGGAGCGAGAATTTTCACTAGTATCCTGTTTCTTGCTTCATGCAAATCTTGGCAGGGTCTTTAATTTCCTAGGAGAGTCTGACCAGCTTGAAACTATGCCATCCTAACAGATTGGTACAAGTTATGAGGACATGAGACGAAATGTGGCAATCCCCACATAAGCTATGAAATGATTCTCTACCTAAAGCCCCCATAACTCTTACAGAGAGGATAAGCACTCAACAACTGCAGCAAAAAGACAATGAAGCATAGAAAATTAACTTCCAGAGTTGCCAGAGGCTTGACTCTGACCTTTATATGTGTGTGTGTTGTGAGCATGTGTCTTTTGCAGAAAGACATTAGGAAAGCAACTAAAATGTGTTTTTCCAGCCCTTCCACATCTGACAGCAATTTCATTATTACTGTGTGAAAAGCTGTTCCATACCCTTTGTCAGCTTGTGAATGAAGAACAGATGCATTTATTGTAAGTGTGGGGTTTAATGACTAAGAAATAAAGCACTTTTTTTCTGTAAAAACAAAATTCAAGTGTGTGCCTAGCAAGTGAGTTAATCTTTTGAAAGAAATTCATTAACACGTGACCAATGGAAGAAAATTAGAAACACATCTTTCTAAGGGAAAAATTTTGCTCCACAAGTAGCTCCAGAAAGCCAGATTCTGGTACGCTGTCGCTGCGGCTCCCCATCACAGTCAAGTTATAAAAAAGAGCATCAGGCAACCATAGCCAGCTACTCCTTGACTGCTGCAAGCAAAACTGTGAACATCAGGCTAGACAGAATCCTCCTTGCCACTATGCAAGATATTACCACTAAAATTCTATATTTTTCTTTGCCCTTCCATTAAATCACCCGGGTGCTTTTAGCAATAAATATATCTACACTCAGCCTCTAAAAATCACAGTTTTGCACTCCTCCAGTAAATTTCATTTAAAGATACACAAATTGAAATATTTATTTTGAACATCATCTTTAAAGATTGTGATTTTTTTGTGTGTCTTTATTTGGCTTTTGTTGTCTTTGTGGGTTTTTTCAATAAAAGTGGATCTAGTTAAAATTGAAGACTTCAATAAATTGGAATCATATATTGAAAAGCAATTTACCATCCTGCCTGGAGAGAGAGGTTTTCAATCACTGTGTCCTTCCACCAATGAATTATGGATTAGAAGAGCAGAGGCTCTTAAAACAAAACAAACCAAACAAACAAAAAAACACAAAAAAAACCCAAACCAAAACAAAAAAAAAAAAAAAAAAAGAAAAAAAAAAGAAAAAAAAAAGACAGTTAAATAAAGGTGACTATAACAAGATGTGGGCTGAGAATAGCACATACAGACAAGAAAACAAATGAGTGGCTCTGCCAGGGAGATAAAAGAGAAAATAAAAAGAGAGTAGTCCTGGGCCAGACACTCTGCAAGACAACATGATAAAAGTTATAGCAGATGAAGTACATGACAGAGCAAGATGTAGATACAAAAATAATGGACAGGTGAGGTAAAAGTACAGGGAGAGTCAGTGTCAAACAGGGTCTGAAAAGGACTAGGATACTGCATAACTGGCAATGTATGCTTGTTTCCATTGGTTACTGTTGCCATGTCCATGATATGTATTTTGTGTCATCTTAAAATTATTGGAAAGAAACAATGCTCCACAAAAAGCCGTGATTTTTTATAAAATATTTCCTTAAAATATATAAATAATAAATTAATATTTTTGTTATCGAAACTTATTATGTAAATCACAAAAATTGTTATAAAAATATATAATTGCTAATTAAGAAAGAGACAACCTAATGTTTGAGGCAGTTTGCAGTGACAGATCCCTACCTTGTGACCCAAACTCTTGGTACAGAGGAACTCTGTTCATTCAGCATTCTGTTTTTATGAATGCATACACCACCAGCGCTTGAATACATACATAAATTTCTTCTACTTCTAATGTTACACAAAAGATGCACCTTAGTAATGTAAAAATTATGCCCACACTAGCAGTAAGAACTAAATCCTTTAGACCTGTTGGTATACTGTAAGTTCATACTGTGTTCAGTTTTGTTAGGGATAATGTCTTAAGAACGCTCAAATGAGCAAGAGAAGACTGGTTCCTAAAATCATTGCAGTTTATCTGCTTATTCCTGGTAACTGTGAGTACAATCCTTAGAAGTTCAAATAGTGCCAAGCAGTCATGTTCTTTTCAGTATCCAGCCTATTTCTCAGGTAATGCTCAGGCAGAACTGACCTGCAGTAATACTGACCAGTTTAATAAAGCTGCCCACTTTCTCCTGGGTTGTTGGAGAAATTACCTGCTGCCATGAAACTGGGGCATCTGAAAGCCAAGACATAGAATCATAGAATAGTTAGGGTTGGAAAAGACCTTAAGATCATCTAGTTCCAACAACCCTGCCATGGGCAGGGACACCTCACACTAAACCATGTCACCCAAGGCTATGTTCAAATGGGCCTTGAACACCGCCAGGGATGGAGCATTCATAACTTCCCGGGGCAACGCATTCCAGTGCCTCACCACCTGCACAGTAAAGAATTCCTTCCTCATATCCAATCCAAACTTCGCCTGATTAAGTTTGAACCCGTTACCCCTTCTCCTACCACTACAGTCCCTAATGAAGAGTGCCTCCCCAGCATCCATACAGACCCCCTTCGGATACTGGAAGGCTGCTATGAGGTCTCCACACAGCCTTCTTTTCTCCAGGCTGAAAAGCCCCAACTTTCTCAGCCTATCTTCATACGGGAGGTGCTCCAGTCCCCTGATCATCCTTGTGGCCCTCCTCTGCACTTGTTCCAACAGTTCCATGTCCTTTTATGCTGAGGACACCAGAACTGCACACAGTACTCCAAGTAAGGTCTCATGAGAGCAGAGTAGAGGGGCAGGATCACCTCACTCAACCTGCTGGTCACACTCCTTTTGATGCAGCCCAGGATACGGTTAGCTTTGTGGGCTGCAAGCAAACACTGCCAGCTCATATTAAGCTTTTCACCAACCAACACCCCCAAGTCCTTCTCCACAGGGCTGCTCTGAATTTCTTCTCTGCCCAACCTGTATCTGTGCCTGATATTGCTTCAACCTGGGTATAGGACCTTGCACTTGGCATGGTCAAACTTCATCAGGTTGGCATCAGCCCACTTCCTCACAAGCTTGTCAAGGTCCCTCTGGATGGCATTCCTTCCCTCCAGCATATCAACCAAACCACACAGCTTGGTGTCATTGGCGAACTTGCTGAGGGCGCACTCAATCCTACTGTCCATGTCATCAACAAAGATGTTGAACAAGACCGGACCCAACACTGATCCCGAGGGACACCACTCATTATTGGTCTCCAGCTGGACATTGAGCTGTTGACCACAGCTCTTTGCTTGCGGCCATCCAGCCCGTTCTTTATCCACTGAGTGATCCACCTATCAAACTGATGTCTTTCCAACTTAAAGACAAGGATGTCTGTGGGACAGTGTCAAACACTTTGCACAAGTCCAGGTAGATGACATCAACTGCTCTACCCCTGTCCATCAGTTCCAT
>JANRGW010026912.1:0-19286 GCA_024733675.1 Psilopsiagon aymara | reverse complement strand
AGGAAGCAGAGACAGGACACCTGACCCAAACTGACCAAAGAGGTATTCCATACCACAGCATGTCATGCCCACTGTATCAATTAGGGGCATGCGATAACCCTGGAAGGGTTAGATCACTGCTTGGTCGGGCTGGGTATCAGTCGGTGGGTGCTGAGCAGTTGTATTCTCTTCCCTTGTTGTTCCCCTTATCATTATTATTATTGGTGGTAGCAGCAGTGATTTGTGTTATACCTCAGTTACTGGACTGTGCTTATCTCAACCCATGGGAGTTACATTCTTTCGATTCTCTTCCCCATCCCTCTGGGAGTAGGGGGGGAGGAAGTGGGGGGGAGGAGTGAGAGAGATGCTGTGTGGTCTGAGTTATGGCTGGGCTTAAACCATGACACAGCACTTAGATTGTCCATTGCCAGGATCCAGTAAACTCTGCCTTGATACCCAATCCAATATTTGTATTTTATTGCCTGAGGAAACAAAGTGAGACCCCACTGGATATAAAAATACTTCAAAATTTCAGAGTATCCAGATTTCAAACATGTAACCATACTTTTTCAGAGGCTGCTTCCCACTCTGACTTGCACAACCTTATGGAGAAACCATCTGGTCAGTTGTGCACTGTTTGATTCAAGAAAATTACTGCTGCCTTAGAGCATGTGAAGGGAGATGACAGTCTTGGTTGAGTTTAATTTGAAGGACAAAGTTGATCCATGACTTAAGTAAGTAAAAGTATACTGCTGAGACCAAAGATTCCACTGTCTTCTGCACTGTGACCTGCTTCGTCTGTTCTGCAGCTCAAATTCCTGCAAGGAGGAGTATTTGTTTTAAGTGAAGGTACTTGAAAACCATAAAACCCTCACTTTTCTTTCATTTGCTGAGAGCCAGCCTTAAGTAATCAGATGGTGCTGAATGTCTAGACATGTTAAAAATATCTGTCTTTTTTGGCATGTTTAAGTTCAGGAACTGCTTTTATTATTAATTCCTTGCTAATCTTTCACTGATGCTGCTCAAGCCAGTGCTAATTGTGCCTATTGCTGCATGACTCCGTTAAGCAGGAATAGTATATATGGCTCAAAGGCTGTGCTAACCATGGAGATTTAAGTACACTAGTTGTATACAGTTCATTACGATTATTTTTTTTTAACTTTTAGAATCATGCCAATGTGAAGAGAGGATACATATCCCTGTGCTCTATTTTATATAGCCTCAAAAATACCGGAGATTATACTCTAGCAGAACTAAAATGCATTGATATAATAAAAAATAGCCAGTACACAAGATAAATCTACAAGTTCAAATTCCTCTTTCTCAGGTACACCTTCATCCTTACAGTTCTGGCTGGGGCATCTGTTCCCCCAGGGCCTGAGCTCACATCTCTGACCTCAGATGCTTTCTGGGGTTGCCCAGACTTGTACTGACTCTGGGCTGTGCCTGAGACTTAGTCCCTCTTCAAGGGGACTTTCCTGTGGGCAAGGGGGATGTCTCTCTGGTCCTGACCATTTTATTTTGCGTTGCTAACATAGGATGGTGCACCTAGGGTATTTCACAGTTGTTATACAGTAAACCAAAAATAGCAGAAATACTGGAGAACAGTGACAACTATTTTAACTTCTCTTCAGGAAAGACCACTGCTTTAATGTATATAATTTCATAAATAGTGGTATATGGAAATACTCATATGATAACTACATTAGGCATGTTGTAAAGAGCATACTGTGGTGAATAAAATGCATTGTAAAGAGAAGCGAGAGGAAATTGCTTTACTCCACGACCCTTAGAAGCAAGCATCTCCTTAAAAGATTCTCTGCTCCCAAATACAAAGAACAAACACAGTTTAGCTATGAGCACAACTGTTAAATGCAAGAAAAAACCCAGGTGCTTTCTCTGTAATCCATTTTCCCTGTAGAACACCGTAGAGCTCTGGAATCAGGATCCTGCCAATTTTGCAGCTTCTCCAGGTGACCTTCAAGTGACAGCCAGCGCGGCTCACCATTATCAGTCCTAGCCTTATTTTACAGTTAACTGTTAAAAAGGTGACAGTACTACTGCAGCTGTTAAAAGTTCTTCTTCCCTAAATGCACGTTAATTGAGTTCACTGTCAAAATATCCCGAAGCCACCTGCCATCACACAACTGGCTGGTCTAGGTATGTCAGCTAGAGCATGAGCTGTGCATTTCTTAGAAATTGAGAGAGGAAGTTGTGGGCAGCTGTAGTGGTGTTCCCATTGCCGATCTGTTTATCTCACGCCTAGCAGCACGTGTAGCATTTTGCTTCCAGTGTAGCATTTTGTGAGCTTCCTGAATACAGGTTAAAAAGAAACTTGAGAAACAGTTCCCTAGTTTAGTAGGGGAAGGTTGCTTGGAGTATTCATTGACCTGCTTGCTGCTAAAACTCCATTGCAACTCCCTTGCAAAGCTGAGTTTTGTAGAGCCAGCCAGGGCGGGCTTCAAATCAGGGGACCAACTATGCTGAGACTGAGCAGAGCAGGAAAACTGCTTACTTAGTCTTAGACCAGAAAACTACAATATTCTTTTCTGTCTTGAAGAAAACACACATTACATTCTAAGTAATTTCAGTATTTTCCAAAGCAAAGTTTATGTATAAGCAAACCACATTCTTTTATTTCCATTCATTTATTTCCTGTGTTTGAATTACTGACTTCTTCCAGAAATGATGATGTGAGGGATGTAATGGAATATGTAATGTATCAGCATGTGTTTATATAGTGAAGGAGGGTGTAAAAGACATAGATAGAGAAGAACAAAACCACATCAACAAACACTGAATTTTACTGAAGGATGTAGTATTAGGAGTGTTCTTATTGGAAGACTCCACACTTGCTGGCAGAGGAGAGAACTTTACTCTGCTGATAAGAGAGAATATATTCAAAAAGAAATAAAATTGCCTTAATATTAAAGTAACTTCTGGACCAGACTTTTGGGCAGAAGGTAGATGGTTGATTGAGATATATGACAAATTCATCATGCAGTTTTACATCTTATTCTAGAGATGTCAGCTCTACTTGGATAGATCTATGAACATGTGGACAAAAAGCAGTCTGTGGTTTCTGTCAGTTACTCTTAACACCTGCAGTACCTGCACTTATTTTTCATTTCCTGTGCTATTTTCACAATATCTTTTTCCACTAAGGTGTAAGTTAAGATTAAAGATGAGGTATGAGATTTCGCTGCTGAAAATATGCTGATAGCATTTCTCTTGAGGGACTCAGTTTAAGATGGATTAGTATCTGCTGTTTGTTATCAGCACTTGTCATGCTGCTGATCTAAAACAGTGTCCATTTGACTTCTTGGGTAGTTCAGAAGCCATGTGGCTTTTAACTCGTTCTATGTTCACTATGAAAGAGCTGCCCTGTGAGTTG
This sequence comes from Psilopsiagon aymara, assembly GCA_024733675.1. Taxonomy (NCBI): domain Eukaryota; kingdom Metazoa; phylum Chordata; class Aves; order Psittaciformes; family Psittacidae; genus Psilopsiagon; species Psilopsiagon aymara. The sequence goes on along the minus strand of JANRGW010026912.1, from coordinate 15,913 downwards.
CATGGTGAGCTGGTCTGAGACAGGGACTGGTACTTGCAGTAATGATCAGGGGCTATCCCCTGGTAAAGAGATGAGTAGGGGAAACATTGTACCTGCATGGTCCTGCAGATTTGAAGTCAGATAGGTAAGGCTCTCCAGACAGGCAGAATTAGGGGTAGTTAAAAAAACATAATAGCCTCTGAAGGAGTCTCTGTAAGTATCTGAACAGCTGGATGTCCTGCAGGAGCCTCTGAAGCAGCAATACTGCTTCTTCTGCTAACAGAATTGCAAGATACGCTCACTGAAGTGGAAATGGGTTTAGCGGCACCCTCACTCTGGAAGTGTGTTCACAATGAGAAGTATGTGTGAATCCTCTGTCCAAAACCAGTGCAGAGCAGCCCTATGTTACTCTTGACATTGAGCTTCAGTTCCTGTCTTGGAGCAAAATGAAATCAGTAAAGGAGTCACGCCTTTGAGAGTGGCGGGGCTCACACAAGATGTAGTGAATCTTGCTGAATGGATACAGTGATTTCTAAGAGCTTTTGATCACCTTAGAAACCCACTTGTATGATTTTCCTTTGCAATCCCATGCTCTGAGTCTTATTTGTTAAATTCTAAAGGATTACCATGATGAGAATTGTTTAACTTGTGTATCTGTGATATCGTAATGAACCAAACTTTGTTGTTGTGATCAGGAAATGTTTGATGTAATTTTGGATGAAAATCAGCTTGAAGATGCTTGCGAACACTTGGCAGAATATCTTGAGGCGTATTGGCGTGCTACTCACACCACCAGTAGCACACCCATGACTCCTCTCCTTGGGCGAAATTTAGGATCCACTGCACTTTCACCATATCCTGCAGCAATCTCTGGATTACAGGTATGTAAATACATTTCAGCCCCAAACCCCAGTGCAGATTAGTTGGGGTTTTTTAATTAAAGGGGAAATAGCATGTTTTGTGTATCATAACTTATATTTGCTTCATCAGTTGTTATTATCAAGGGCGCATAGGGATCGGATAAGAGGGAAGGGCTTTAAACTGACAGAGGGGAGATTTAGATCAGATATTAGGAAGAAGCTCTTCCCTGTGAGAGTGCTGAGGCCCTGTCACAGGTTGCCCAGAGAAGCTGTGGCTGTGCCCCATCCCTGGCAGTGTTCAAGGCCAGGTTGGATGGGGCTTTTTAGCAACCTGGTCTAGTGCAAGATGTCCCTTTCCAGGGCAGGGGGGTTGGAACCGGATGAGCTTTAAGGTCCCTTCCAACCCAAACCATTCTGTGATTTTATGATTATTCACTGTTTGGCCACCAGCAGTAAGAAGTCAGGCTAAGGCCTGTAACTGGTGAAGCAGCAGTCAAATAAACCAAGTGCTGAAGCACTGTGACTGCTCTTTAATGGAGAATAAAATGTTCATAAATTTTCCAGCAAGGAGTGAGTTCTTGAGGAGGAGGTAAATGACACTTGTACCAAGTGGTGTTATAGCGTATTAGAAATCGACCCTGTTTATCTGGAAAAAATGTCCTTGCAAATGTGACCTTGTCTGATTGAGAATAAGCATGTGTAATATGTCAGTGCAGTTGAGCTGTAGTTAAGAATGCAGAACAGTGTCTGTGATGATCCTGTTTATGTCTATTCTCATAACTTCACAAAACATTCACTTTGGGGTGAAAAACTTCCATACTTGTCTCTTTTATCAGCAAAATGTCTTCATCTTTTCGAGTATGAATAACATAACATTTATTTTTTTTTACCTGTTGAAAAAAATTCTGACCATTTTTTTCCACAGGGATAGCTCAAAAACGGCTGAACTTTGAAACTTCAAACGTGGCATGTAAATAGTCCTTAATGAGAAGTACGTGCTTTACTAAGTTTGAAAACAGAAAATGTTTTTGATTAATAGTTATGAATGTTTGAGAACATTAGGATTGCAGTGGACTTTTAATTCTGAATATTTCAGAAGTTCTGTATGTGTGTGACTTTCTAGGAGTGTGCACTTTCTAACATGACAGCAGTAGAGCTGAGCGAATGATATGCAATGAATAATTCACCTGAGAAATATAACCTTTGTTCTGCTTGTAGTGTGTCTGGAAGCAGGTAACAGTTTTGAAGGAAATGATGCTTTGGTCAGTGTTTTCAATTAACATAAAGCTGTTTTTCCTGTGAGTGAATTGCACTTCACTGGAGGTGCATGTTACTTGATACTCACATTTCTAATGCTGTGCTTGATTTTATTAGGATCAGTAAGTCACTGTTTCCTCACTGGCTGAATGCACAAGCACTGTTCTGTTACTAATGATGTGCACATGTAAACTGTTGTTTCCATTTTCACTTGCCTTAAAATTTCAGTTTTTCCGTCCCTTCATGACAATAAAATGCCATCTGCAGAACTTCCACTTCTTCAGTTTCATTTTGAAAACTGGGTGTATCCACAGAATTTTTTTCAGGCATTTATTTCTCTCTGATCAATGGACACCAGCAGTAACTGTGAAATGTTGCTCCATTTACTTAGGGAAAACTCACACTGAAGATGAAAATCACCCCTGTGCAGTGGGCTGGCTGAAGGTATGCATCACATAATCCCCACTTCACCCTAATCGTGAAGGCTTAGGTGGGACTTGAATGGTGCTAGTGCCCTGCAGAGGGGTAAATTTCTCCCTGAGTGAATGATGCCCAACTAGAGACTGCAGGGTCTGGCTTTCAGTGCCACTCAGGTGCTCAGGCCATTTAAAGAGTGCTGATGTTTCACATGGTTATCTCACAGTGAAGACTTCCAGCATCTGGAGGGCTTATCTACAAAGAGGCTTTATACTAATTCAAGCCTTTGGAAGGATTTGCATTGGTTTTAACTGTAATGATGTGGTGTGGTAATTACAAAGCACTCGTGTGAATCCTAGGAATTAAATTAGCTTGGGTGCTTATGATATATTAAGAATTTATACTTCTTATGACCTTGTGACTCCTTCTTGCCTGATACCTGGGGGAACTGAATACCAAAAGTCCAGAGCCTCGCATAACAGTCACACCTGAGAGTGATACAGATTCGCTGGGACAGTCTGTACATACATCACCTAATCAGGACTCTGGAGTTATTCCTATTTTACTCATTATGGCTTGGAATGTAGTTTACTAAGAATTGAAACTTCTGATTTAACTTAATTTTCTGGGTGTAGGTCATCAGGGTGAAGTTAAATGGCATAAATACAGAGTCTGATTTAAAGAGACGGTGTAGGTGACAGTGTGCTCCAGCCGTGTCCCATCACACTGTGCCTGGTACACACCTACCAAAGCCACTGGTTATTTGGTCCTTGGTTATGACCTTACTTAAAAGGGGAAGATGTCCATGCTGAGGTCTGTGTGTGGCAGTTCTCTATAGGAAGAGTAAATTCTATCATTGCTAACTTTCAGGGACCAGTCATTTGCCTTTGTATCCCTGGTTAGCTCTAAAGCTACATAGTTTCAGCAAATGGAGTTAAATCCTATAGTTAATTTTGGGGCAGAAGTGATTCTTAGGCTCCAGAGGATTTGTATTTCAGGTGCCATTACTGCAGAAAATGTAATGCAGCTTATCATTCCACTTGTGCTGCAGGATCAAAAGTTATTTGGGGCATAAGACCAGCATGTAACCACATCAGTTTTGTGCCACACTTACACCTCTTGGGAGGTAAACAGTGGATCAGAATAACTACACAATCGAGACAGGGAAACAGGGAGGTTTGTAGAAAGGAGCGGGTTGCAGCCACAGAGGTAAATTACTACAGGGAAGATGGAGGGTGCAAGCACAGGTGATTATATATCAAAATTGCATGCCAAATAAATACAAGCAACATAATTTGTGAAGAAAGAATGTGGACTTTGACATACAATCAGTACTAAAACCTGATGCTGTAAGAAGAACTTGGGGATAACATGGTAGAAGTTGCTTCTCAGTAGCCGTGTGTGGGAATTTGCAGAGGGGCCCCTCTTCTGTGCCCACTCACTACATGGAACCTCAGTAAGAATTACCTTGGTCACATCAGAAGGAAATGTGACTGCCATGCTGTAAATGAATACCCATCTGCACAGTTACCTCCCTGTACCCTGCAACAGGTACGGCCATTGTGGCAGTGTTCTCTTGGCAGTTACAGGCGAATTACATCAGGTGTCTAATCTAGAGAAGGGAAAGTATTGACTGAGTTTGTGCTAAGAGTACAGACAGGTGTTCTCTGCAGAGGTTTAAGCAAATAAAATGCTTTTTTTAGACAGCTTCTTCAATATGTTGGTTTATTGGCAAAAAATACAGACTGATTTTGGTGAACAAGTGTAGCACATTATCATTAGGGGAATATGAGGATAGCAAAGACTAAACCTTTCAATTAATAAATCATCTTAGAAAAAGGATTTTCTATGAACATATTTAAAACATTTATTATGTTTTAGTTGAAAGAATCTGTTAATGTCTAATAATTTTAGCCACCCCTTAGCTGCCTGTTTAGCAGCCCATTGTTTGTTTGGTCATATGAAGGTTTTTAGTTCAGCCTCAGAGCTGCACCTTTTAAAAAAACCCAACAAAACAACAAACGTCTTCAGATGTTTTTTAAAACCACTTAGATCAGAGCTCCAAATTTCCTAAGCAGAATAGCGACATAAATGATATGTTCATGATCAGAGAAAAGTGATAAATGCTGAATACATCAGCTCACTTTTCATGCTAAATGGCCTGAAATATTTACCAAGGTGAATCCTATGAGGTGCGCATTGTAACATCACCTTTGGTCTGCTTTCAGTTCTAGGAACCAGACTATTTTTGTAACCCATTCCTGTAGCATACAGGCGTTAATATAAAATGAATAACACAAAAGTGGATGGATTCTGAAAGACCTCAGAATAAGTCTCAAAACAAGCTAATAAATGTAAAATACTCCTTGTCTATATTAATGCTTGGATTCTTTGGCACTCGTAGAGCCAGCGTATGAGGCACAGCAGCCATTCCGCAGAGAACTCTCCAATTGAGCGACGAAGTCTAATGACCTCAGATGAAAATTATCACAATGAAAGGGCTCGGAAGAGCAGGAACCGCTTGTCTTCCAGTTCCCAACACAGCCGAGATCACTATCCTCTAGTGGAAGAAGAATACTCTGACTCATACCAGGACACGTACAAACCCCACAGGACCCGAGGATCCCCTGGAGGATACAGCCATGATTCACGACATAGGCTTTGAGTTCAAGAACCTGGGGAAAAATAGTATTCATCAGTTAATAATTGCCATAACGTAGCTAGGAAAAGAAATTAAAAATCAATCATGTTAATTTGGCAGATGTAACACGGTCATACTGAAGTTGCACTCTGCTGTCACTTGATGTTAAGTAGGGGGCAAAAAAAAAGTTACCAGGCCCTTAACGTTTATGCCCGATCATATAGGTTGGTTTTTGGGTTATCTGTTTTATTTTTAGTACAGCATTTGCATTTATAGCCATATTTTCTTGTCATTAGATATTAGACACATCCGTTTGTAATTTAGGGTACTTATCAAGGCACTTATAAAATAATTTCCTGTGCTGGAAATTCCAAATGACCAGTTCCAGTTGGAACCAATTTATAAACCAATTCCTGTTGGAATTCGGGTGAATTGACTGGAAAGTCGACTTGAGCATGTTGCAATCAGGTTAAAAAAAAAAAAAAGACAAATGAAAAATCCGAAAATTAGAAACCGCTAGAAGTGGACAGTCAGCTCTTGGTTTGTTGGAAGCTCAGTTTCCATTTAAAGTTAGAATAAGAGGATTTATTCTAGCTACTTATTTCCAGAATGGCTTTTTCAGACAGACCAAATGTAAACTATTGAGAGTGCCAAATACCACAAATTATTGCAGCAGTTATAAAATACTTTCCAGTTTGAAATTCTTTTTAGACCTGGCGTGAATGTTGCAGCAAAACAATTTCTTTAGTTTAGCCAGCACTGACATTTTTGTTGCAGTCAGCAATGATGAACTATGTCAGGAGAAGGGGAAATACAATGGGAAGATGAACAAACATATGAATAGTTTGTATGGTTAGAGGTTGAGATTAGCTTTTTTTTCCCCCGTTTCCCTGTTGTTTTCCCTAGCTAGCAGTCCCAAAATGGAACATTAGTGTGTAGATACATATCTTTTTTCCCGTTTTTTAGTATTCTGCCTTTTTAAACGGAAAATGATACACTCTTCTTACCCAGTGTGTAGAGCACTACATTCCAGTACATCTGAGTAACTACCTATTTGTTACATCTTTCAAAATCCATCTCCAAAATGTCTGAAAATTCCAGCATTGCACAAGAACTCTCCAGAAGGTCAGTTTAAATATCAGTAATGAAATCCAAGGAAGGGAGGGGGGTTAAATATTCATAAATTGTGAGCATTTAAAATAACACATTGGTCAGAATTAGATTGCAATAAAAATGGAGTATCAGAAAAATAATCAGCTCACAGCAAAGTGGCAGAACTGACATTTTTGATTCAAAGAACTATGATAAATCTTTGGAGAAGTTGCTGCCTTACTTCCTAACAATCAGTTCTTTTCACCTACTGAGTCTTCAGTTTCTTCAAATAGATAAGTTGGTGTGATTGGACCTTATGTCTTATGCGATCGGTGAAGCCTTAGATCCCGTGTGACTGAAAAATTCAACCATAATAGATCATTTTGTACAACCCTCTAATGTCTTTAAGCAGAGACTCCTGGAATTCCCCACTGCATTTCTAAAGTTGACAGAACTGTGCTGAGCATGCATTTTTTATGCTGGTTCCTGTCAAAATTTTGTTTGTTTTGCCTTTTTTTTTCCCTAAAGAAATGAGGATCATTGACTTTTATATTTTATTTTCTAATATATTTTATGTTTTATTTTCTTCCCAAAGCCTGCTACAAGTAGGCTTTTAACCACATAGCACAAAATTCATTTCTTGAATATTACTGTTTCTTCTGTTTTCTGGACCAGTTAGCAAAGATCACTGGTATTTTCTACCACTGTTGAGTCTGGTTATCTTCTTGATGTTAGCAACAAGAAAAGTAATTCATTCCATATCCAGTAGAACCAAAAATTATGCACATCTCTAGCAGTGTTAAAAGATTGCGGATGCATGATGAATTTTTTAAACAACTTCACTGCCTAAAAGGCAACTTTCAGCACCACTGGATGATTCGAACGAGCCAGTTACCAAATCAAAAAAGGAAAATATCTGCATCCATTGGAGTAGCAGAGTTAAGAATTGATGTGACAGGCCTGTTCCTGTGTAATTTTCTCAGCCTAAATGCTTGCAGGTTCCAAAAGGGCATTTAGGCTGAGAAAGCATGGCAGGGTCTGGCCTGGGAAGGGTGGCTTCAGCTGCCTTCTCTAATATTTTCTGCTATAGCACAGTGGAGCATTTTCTAGTAATTCCTACAAATCTCTGTTACATGTACAGCACACATACCTGCATGAGAAAGAAGGCATTAGGCAAAACATTTTTTCTATAAGCTTTAATAAGTTTCTTGTTTGTGTGCATAAAGTATTAATTGCAAAGGATGCACTGAGATGTATAAACCTAGATTAGCTGTTTATTCTGTAGTAGCATTAGGGATCAGATCATTTAACTGCTTGAAGATATTTGCATTTTAATGGCAGGTAGCTGCGAAGCACCTACGTATATTTTCTAGTAAACAAGGTTACTGCTTTATCATTTCCTAGACAGAAATGTCATTTACTTCTAAGCCTTTTGGAGCCTTGTTTTTAAGTCTTCCATGTCATGTTCATGAAGGGAAAGGTCTACAAAATGCATATGCACAAATTCCATCACCTACAGCATCTGAAGTGCCAGAACTACTTCATTTGTTCTAATCAGAACAAGCTTGTGAGGGAAGTCATGTATTGTCTTGAAAGAACACACCATATTCCTTTACTACGTGAGTTTAAGTTTACTACTGTGTGTAATTAGTTTACCCTCTTCTCCCACTGCCCATTCCATTTTAATATAAGAAATCAGTTAGCAGTGATCCAGCAGGTTTCCTTGCTTGCTGTTGTTTTATTCTTTGAAGACAGATATATCTTTAAGTACAAATATACTGAACTTGCTAATAGATCATTAATTTATTCTAGATACAAGCTATGGGAACTCTATTTTAAAAAGTAAATTATTTTTAGGAAATGCGGTAATCGGTAAAAGCTGCGATGTTGATCAGGACATGTTAACTCATAGTATTTGTATTAGAACTTCAGCAGTGCTAGCCAGCTGTATTGTGATTTTTACTGCAATGGCGCTATATACAATTGTGAAGTTCATGTATTCCTGAACGAACACGAGTAAGACTAATTTTCCAGTCCTCATACCATTTCTTCTTGTTATTATAATATTATTAAAGATCTGAGTTCTGTTCATAAGCTCTGGCTTATACAGAGGATTTTAGACACACTGATAAAACATTTTTAAGTTGTTATCTGAGTTTTCATGAGGATGCTTTTGCATTAATGACAATTTACCCAATAAAGGTGGTAACAACAATCTTGGTATCTTAAAGACAGTATATGTCAGGGCATTCATATGTTTGTGAATGAATTAACAATAAGTTTTTAAAATCTTGAAGCCACTATAAACATGATTAATTGATAAACTTTTTATTTAAAATACTTCGGCACGTTGTATTTAACAGACGTACAGGTTCTTCTGCTAGTTCCACAGATGAACACTTATCCCATGGGATGTGCAACTTGCAATTGATTATGTTTTCTGAGTAGTTTATGAAATTGGGCTTAAAGGAATGTAACTGAAGCTGTTCTGTATCCAATTTTAGTTTATAGACAGTGGGCCAAATCAGGCTATCATTTTGTACACAGTTTGGTCTGACAAAAGTCAGTCCCTCTGCTCAGGACTTCAAGGCATAGTACGGCCCACACTGAGATTTTATCCTGACAACCATCTTGCCATGAAAATAGGTGGCACCCCTGATTTTGGACTTGATAAGCATGATTGGTTCCTGAAGCAATTGCTGTTCCCTCAGCCTGCTTCTGGTCCCACATGGTTTTGTCTTAACTCCAGTAGGCCCAGATAAATTCTGTGTGCCTGGGAGGGGACGTGGCTCCATGACTCGCAGCCTTGCCAGTGGTGTCACTCACAGTTATTGCTGGGTTTGCTGCAAATAGAGGGTTTACTGTGTTTTCTCCAGGTTTGAAAGCTGCTTCTGAAGTTGATATTCGGGGGGTTAATCTTTTGTGCTCCTTGCTTTTAAAATGTTTAATACATACTTCAGAGAGTGAAAATTGCAAAAAGGAGGAAGTGAGCTGAGCTGTAGGAATAGTAAGTTGACAGTAGTTCCTCTGGATGTACATAGGCCTGTAACTCCAGTTTGACTGAAAATCTGAATTGAGTTTGGAGTCAGTGCCACAGGCTTCTCTGAAACATCACAGAATCTCATCTCTCTATTGGCACTGCCATTCTCAAAATAATACTGCTAGAACTACTACTTTATAGCATACTGAATTGAGTAAGTTAGGGCTATCATTCGTCCTTTTTTCTTTAAGACTGTATTACATGTATCCTCTGCTATACTTTGTTTTTTACAGGTTCAGTGCTTCTGAAGCTTAACCTTGACTTTTTTTTTTTTAAAGCACAAGTAATTGGAGACCACAGATTAAAAACTCAGATGCATGTTTTGTACAATACCACTTATGCAAATCAGATTTGGTTCCTAAAAATGTGTATTTTAAAACTGGGTTATATTACTGCAGTTTGTATTAATACAAGTTTGGATTCATGGGATTCTGCCACCATGTATTTTATTGCAGTTGCCTCTCTTTTCTTCAGATAGTTCTACAAAGAGTTAACAGGACTGCAAGATACTGTAATATAGCCAGTTTTAATTCCAGGGAAATTAAGTTCCCTCTGTCTTTGAAACAATGACAAAAGTAAATGTACTATTCGAAGAGACAGCATTTGAATAACCTTTGTTAGGTTGTTATTCAGTCCAATTTATTTTACATGGAAAAATAAAAGGACATTTTAATAACGTGGTGAAATATATGTAAGGAATTAACTTGGAGAAAGAGCTGAAACTGCTACTTAGTACTGAAATTTGTGGAATGCATTTAAGAAGAGAAATACCGAATCCATAGAGACAATTTTGGGAGAAGGTAGACATAATTTTATAATGTTAATAGAAGTGTGTCATTCCTTTATTCCTTTGAACATGGTGAAACTGGGAGGAGCACTGGTTTGGTCTCTCTGAGATTTACTAGACCTGCCTTTTCCCCTCAGATATTTTGGCAGTGACTTGTTATCTGGACTAGATCGTGCAGACACCTACAACTAGACACAGTTTATAACTGTCTGCTCTGAGAGTTGGTATTTGCAAGGTCTGACCACAAATACCACACACTGATTATCAGATGCCTTATCAATATTTCCTGAAAAACAAAATGAAATGAAATTTAATGCCACAGTCCCCTTTGATACACATTCTACTCTATATAAGCAGTAGAAAATCAGTAATAGTGAGAAAATCTATTGTACAGTACAGAATAATATATTTTGCCAATGAGAGCAAGGAAAAAGAAGCACATTTGTAATAGCACAAATTTACAATAATTCCACTGTTGCATTTGGTGGTGTATTTTGGAAAAAAGGGGGTAGACTTTTTGATCCAGCATCAGTGGATTTATTGCATTTTTGATCAGTCAAACTTGCTGTCTGATACTTCAGCAGCTTATTTTATGCGTATGTGATTGTTTTTTCAATAACTGTACCCTTCCATGTATTAAGAAAACACAACCTTTTGAATTAGAAAGTGCACTGCATTTCTTGTGAATTTCCTCCTCAATGCTGAAATTGCGTTAATAACTTTTGATTTTGGCCAGTGTATAGATTTTTGGCATATGACTGATGAATACACCAAGAATACACTAAGAACCCAAGGTCAGGAGTTAAATACTCCCAGTTAGTAAGTTCTTGGGGCTGCAGAGCTACTTGGTTTAATGTATGGGGACAGGGAGCTGGGGGAGAGAAGAATGTTACACTGCAAGAACTGTGGACAAGTACACCCAAAACCTTCCACTGATACTGCTGGGAATTTAAAATGGGAGGAAAGTAAGCTTAAGGAATGTGAATGTGGGGCCAAGGTGTATTTGCATTGGAAACACACCAGATTCTCTTCTAAACTGGAGAAAGTCAGTGATACTGTACAGGAACAGCATGGAAAGAGAATCAAGCAAACTGCAAACTGTATGTACACGTGAGAAATAGAGGGGTGAAGAAAGATGAAAACAGTCATTCAAATTGAAAACTATGGACCTTGGGCTTCTCAGATCCCTGAAAATCTCAGTTTCTCACCCAAACTGGTTCCCAGTGATTAGCTTGGCAGTGTTACCTCCACCCTCACTGGGAGCCAGTTCAGAGTCACGCTGGTAAAGACATTACTGCCTTTACAAAAAAACCCAACCAAAACTAAAAATACACCCACAAACGTGCGTTTTCTGCTGATTTGCCCCTTTCTGGTTTTCCTTCTATAGATACTGTATGTGTAGCATTCTACAAGGCATGCTGGGTAAAATATACTATGCAAATGTGTACAGTGTTGCATGCTCTGCTCTCCCTCTGCTTTTAGTGGCTTTCAGAGAAAGAAAAAAAAGTGGTGTTATTTTTGTGATCAGAATCATTTAAAAAGGACAATGCAGACTGCATGCTGATAGTATCCTCATTTCTATGGATTTGTTTTATGGAATTTAGATGTACAAAAATGAACTGCATTACAATAACTTTTCTACAATAAATGAAAAAACTACAAACCGTTTAAAAGTCTTTTAAATGTCTTTGCACTCTGCACTCAAGATTGGATAAAGCTTAGAGTCATCACTTGAGAAGCCGTTCAGAGCATTGCGGTATTTTGTTTGCCAATAGCTTTAGGCAGCAGCTTCCCGTGTTACAGAATTTTTAGTAAAAATTAGTAAGATTCTGATGAAGGAGATGCATCTGGTCTGTGAAATGAATGGTGTTTATTTTTAAATCCATCTGCTCTTAAATAGCTGCAACTCCAAAGTACATAAATACATATAATGTCTCACTGTTCATGAGAAAGTAAAATATTTGCAGCCAACTGCTCAGTTGAAGTATTCTCATGAACTTTAATGGTCTTTGGATCTGGTCCTCTGTATGATCTCATACTAATGTAAAATGGGTTCCTGGACAGAAACAACGAGCAGAATGCTGCGAGGTATTAAGGACTGGTTATTAAAATAATGCTGTTTATAGAATCTTGAAAAACAGTAAGCACTGAAAAATGCTGCTGCTTCCAAAGGATGAGTAATAGGAGCCAGCAACCTAAGAGAGGTGCTGCGATCACCAAAAAGTGTGGACATACAGAGCTTATAAACTTGGTATTGCAGCAGGAGACCAAGCCAGAGCTGTGCAGAGCCCCAGCAAAGCAGTAAGGGCTCTGTGCCCAACTGTACTGCTGCTGCCCTGTACAACTGCCCTGGGGACAAAAGTAGTGGCTGCTGGCAGGGCTCAGCTATGTCACCCATCAGGGTGTCCAGGCCTGGCAGTGCCTGCAGTAACCAGTGGCATGGTGTGCTTGCTCCTCAGCATTTCTGTCAGGAGCCTGCCTTTGAAGAACAGAAAGACTTCACCAGGTAAGCTGCATGTTATGTGTGAATTAAACATTGGCTTTTACATATCTAATGCAGAAGCAGGGATTTTAAAATTGTTTAATTGAATTATCTTGTCTAAAGTATTAAGAATTAGATATAAACATACAAGTTGTAATCTATTAATAAAAAACTTAAGGTCTTCCAAATAAATATAACTGAGCATGGATACATAAATGTATTCTTTTACGTGTTTTCATATGATCCAGAAAGTTAGAAGTTCACTGTCTTCTCCACACATTCTAGTTTCTTCCATATAGAAGTATTTTCCCCTCTGTTGGTGAAAGTCCACTGTAGGCAGATGACACACCTCCACAGTGTAGAAATGCTTAGATGACCCACTGAGCATTGAAACAAAACGTACATAACCTGAAAAAGGCTTTTCAGAATTCCAGGAGGAAACTGTGTGACTCTATGCATGATAAGCCATGCCAATTTAAGTGCTCTCTTAGAAAGCTGCCACCAGCAATGGGAAGCCCAACATCCGTGTTAGCGTGTGGAAAAACAGCAGTACAATACAGCATAAACTAGGCTGCCATACAAATGTCCTAACTGGTAATTTAACTAACAGAGGAAAACCAGAGGTGAAATCCTAACAATAGCTTCCTAGCCCTAAAATACATCATACATTCATTCACTCTGTAAAAACATCACTGTTTTTTGGCTGTTGGGCACAGGCAAGCCGGTGGTAGTCATTACATAGGGTGTTACGAGGCACGACCAAGGGGTGCTGGCTGCAGTCAATGTCCTGTCCAGTACAGTCTGATGTAGCTCCAACAAGTGCTGGCAGCAGACTTTTTGAAGGTGCTTTGGTAAGGCACAAGGTTTAACAAAATTACACGGAGGGAAAAAACCCTCAATGTTCTTCTATTTGAAGAATCAAAGTAAATGGTTTAACTGACTTTTGCTACCTTCTCAAGTATTTGTGCAGCCTACCTAGTCCTGGAATGAACCCACGGATTTCAGGCTCACTCTTGTGTTTACATCAAGAGAACTGAGAAAAGAAATTAATCGAATGCATCTGAAATTCTTAGCTGAGGTATGGCAGAAAGAGGGATAATTGTCAGCTTATAAATAATTAATTCTGTTGCAGGCTGATTGCTGAACCTGTGGAAAGAGTACCACACTGGAGGAGCTGCTTCAATTTACCTGTCAGTCACACACCATCCCTCTGAATGCAGCTGTCACACAGAGGGACAGTTCCTGCTATATACCTTGATTTCCTTTTTCCCTTCCCTCATCAGCTTCTCCAAAGCCACTGCACCAAGCCATCACACATCCTTGGTTTTACTAAGAGGAATGAATAAACAAATCCTGGTAATTCCAGCAGCTGAGCAGTATCACAGGGTACTTATGCATTGCACTTATACAGGATAAAGCGTTGCTACTTTTCCAGCATCATGGTGATTGTCATGCTTGAGGTTAAAAATTAGCAGTGTAGTTCTAAAACAGTAGCCCAAAACCATACAGGGCAAAGAGCCTTCGTATCAAATGAGACACTGGGTTTTTTTTCCCAGACTGCTGATGGCTGTTTAGCAAACAGTGGTTTCACAGAGGAGCTGGAGGGTGTGTGGGCTAACCATGCTTTCCCTGCCACATTAGGTAGCTAATACCACATCGCTGTTGTCAGTGCTGAAAAAGGTGTAAAGCATGAGCATCATATGTCCAGTAACACATTATATCTAGTTATTTTTAACCTGGATGACAACAGATCTGTTACTAGTGCAGTGCATTATTTATTTTTATCCTATTACAGTTGTAACATGCCAGTTTATTATAAGGATATTTTTCTTCAACTGTTATGGATTGTATATTCCCTTTCACTGCCTCAGAAAGCATTAAAGCTTGCAGGCACAGACAGAAACTCAGATTACTACTGGCCTTGGTACTTTGAATATGGGCCAATACTGTAGCAGGGAAAATAAAACCAAGAAGCCACAATCAGAATAAAAGCTGGTAGAAGGAAAGAAGCAAAAAACTCTGAAATGAGAAAGGAGAAATCGTGTCAGAGGTGGAGCAGAAACCATGTGAGATGAAAGCAGCATACCAGGCAGCCAGGACAGAGCACAACTCCAACACTAACCCAGTTGCCACTTTGCTGTCAACAAGGAACTGCATTTGATAGCTGTGATCATAAGCAAAGGCTCCAAAACCTCATCTTCAGAGAATATGCCTTCTGAACATAAAACCACGCTCTCCGCCAGTTTCACTCTTCCACATTATCTCCCAAAGTTGTATTTGCTCTTTCATAGAAGCCCAGACCCAGCTTTTCCTTACCATGCCCACCAGTGGTGCTTAAAATGAGGATGTGTCCAAGAGGTGTGCAACCTACCCGTGGCTGCCTAGAGAGTACAAATACTAGTGTTAGAAATACCCGCTGCTCAAAATCACACCCACCACGGGTGTCACAAGACAAACATGACTGACCCACGTAAAATTGTTTGCACAGCAGGTAGAGAAGACCTTGGGGCTGAAACGCACGGACTACGGGGTAGCTTTACACGTAAGGGTAACACCACGGTGCTCCTCTGTTAAAGCACTGTTTTGGTCAGGGATAAAACAAATTGCAGCAATCACCTGCAAGTCTTGTCTCTAGCATACCACCTGCACGCACTAAAAATCTATTTA
The DNA here is from genome assembly GCA_024733675.1 of Psilopsiagon aymara. Taxonomy (NCBI): domain Eukaryota; kingdom Metazoa; phylum Chordata; class Aves; order Psittaciformes; family Psittacidae; genus Psilopsiagon; species Psilopsiagon aymara. Next base: position 691 of record JANRGW010026912.1, on the reverse strand, counting down.
TTACCGGCTTGGAAAAAAAAAAAAAACTCATAGAATCGATCAGGTTGGAAAAGCCCTTTCAGATGACCAACTGTAAACCCCAGCACAACCAACCTCACCACCATCCCTGCAGCTTTAAACGCTGCGGCAGGTCTGGACACAGGGATTTATCTCTGTGGTGGGCCGGATGCTTCGAACGATCGCAAATAACGATGGGAACGCTGCGCTCGCTCAGGGCTCAGGACCGAGCCCCGAACCCCCCCGCGTACCGCCACGGCGGAGCCGCTCAAGGGCGCCCGGCGCCGCTGCTCCGCCCCTGCTGCGTCGCGTCGCAACGACGCGCCCGCCCCCGCCTCCCCCGTGCCTACGGTGGCCGCAGGGTCGCTGGCGGCTGTGCGTTGTGTCGCGTTGCTTTCCCCGCTCCGCGGCCGGCCCGGGCAGGCGGTGAGGCGAGAGGCGGGGGGCGGCGGCGATGTCCGAGCGTGAGCAGGCCCGGCGAGGCCCTAGCCCGCCCTTCCGCCGGCAGACCGGGCTCTGGGCTGGGCCCTGAGCCGCCCGCGGCCCGGGAGCGGGATAAGCCCGCAGTAGGTGCTGAGGAGCCGGCGAGGCCCGGAGCTGCCCCGGCTGAGGATGGGGATCCTCTTCACCAGGATCTGGAGGCTGTTCAACCATCAGGGTGAGGGCGAGGCGGCAGGAGGAGGGTGAGGCGGCG
>JANRGW010026911.1:0-20363 GCA_024733675.1 Psilopsiagon aymara | reverse complement strand
GGCCGAAAGTCAAAAACACAGCACTGCACCAGCTACCGAGAAGGGGAAAAATGACTGCTACTGCTGAACCCATGACAGTCTCACAGCTAAGTCTTGTCGCTGACAGCAGGACCAGCAGATGGGAAGGGAGCTGTAAAATCCTGTGCTGTTTCCTGCACCCACAGCTCCTGTCTGAAATCTAAGCTCTCTGTGGGCTGGGTGACAAGGTCTCACAATTCCTGATGGACTCTCACAGATGAATGACCCTTCTGCGTCAGTACATCAATGATATCTGTAGCTCTGACAGCCCTGGAGCCTAGGCTTTCTGGGGACAGGGATAATCCCGAGGTCTTTATGACATTCCCTGTGAGGTTTTTCCCCAGAACACAACGACACATTGATCATAGAATGGTGGCAGTACAAAGTGTCAGTGCACAAGGTACCCACTAAACCTATCACTGCACTGCAAAGCACACTAAACAGTGTAGCACTAATGAAAGTTGTAAGCAGTAGTCTGATACAACTCGCTTTTCTATTGGCTTTAAGCCTACAGAGCCTATTTGAGGTTAACTATTGTGAAATACCAGTAATTAAGATATTTGAAACACATTGACAGTAGTCCTGTAATAGCAGCAATGGTCTGTGCCAACTACAAGAGAAGTCTCAACAAAGAGAAAAATGCCTAGGAAAGAAGAATTTTTCATGTGGTTGAGAAACTGTTGTTCATCTCATTTGCACAAAATTCTTTGACTGAAATGGTGTCAGCACTCACAACTGCAAACCAGATTGATTCCTTGACAAATAACAGAAGCATTTCAACTTCAAAACGCTATTTAGAGAGTGTGAAAACAGACAACATAAAGAGATCTCTTAGTGTCAACAGCTGTGTTAGAAACCATATAACCAAAAGTTATATGTTCCCTAACCAGGGACCTAGGACTCTATCAATTACAATTGATACTTCAGATCTCCCAGTGACACTTGGGAGGCAACTCTCATTTTAGTTATCCTGACTTAGGTGTTAGTATACTCTTTCCTCAACGTCTGAATCCAAGGCACAGAGAGGGTTACCAAAACATCTGGAAACAAACTGCAACAGAACAAAACTGTTGATAACAAGGTAAACACAAACAACTGAACTTTCCCCTTCAATCTCACACTAACAATTATATTCTGCTTTGTTTACATGATAACCACACCACGTTTTTGCCCTACAGACAATTGTGTGTGTTTTGGGATCAAGTTGCAGAGTTGCCACTCTGGACACAAATGTTCAGAGTTCTGCAGTTTCTACTTTTCAGGAAAGGATAGATAAAAGACTTTGTGTTGGCCTGTTCAGAGGCAGAAACTTAATACATCATTTGGTTCCAAATTTCCACCTACTCCAGAAATAGAGGGGGTGGGGAGAAGCAGCAGTTCTAGCTCTGTGGCATTATACACCATTACACTGAAAAAAGAGCATCCCTGATTTTTCACATCACCAGTTCCTGGCAACAGTGCTGTCTGTGTCCAGCTGTCTGGATTATTCTAACAGTGGGGAACAACTGACAGTGACTTACTACTGTGTGAGCCAGACTGAGAGCGCTGGCCTGTTTGCTAGAAGAGCACAGCTGACTGTGGCTGGCTGTTCTCAGGCACCCGAGACCCCAGCGCACTTGATCTGGGCAAGGTGGGATAGACTCCTTTTTGGTAAGATTCTCCGCTCGGGTTGTTTCCCTGTACATGTTCCATTCCCCAGCCTTCTGCTGCTTCTTTCCCTAGTTGGTCTAGGCTCTGGGGGAACAGCTCTTCCTGACTGGGCTCCTCCTCCTGTGAACCAGAAGAAAGAGTGACCTGCAATATCAGTAAGCTACTAAGAAGTCTAGCAGCACTGCAGGAGAGAGAAAAAGTGCACATGATACTTAAATATCTTCCCACGTTCTTCCAGAAATTAGTGCAGGCCTGTCTACTAAAGATCCAATATACTGTTTGGTGCAATACACTGATGAATGCACATTCAAGCATTAGACAAACAAGGAAATAATCATCCCTTTTCACCCTCTATGAGAATTCTCCAGAGAAATTCTGTGGTAAAGTAAATCTGCAAGCATACAAATAAGCTTTCATGCATGTTCCCATGAGAAGTAGGACACCCCCACCCCCCAAAAAAAACCCCACTCTTTCAGATGGGAAGTGATCACAAGACTATTTTGCAAAAAAGAGGCTTCTTTCTAACTCAGCTAAGTCACTCTGTGCTGTTTGTGTGTTCTCATTATTGAAGCCATAAAAACATGACGTAATGACATGGCTCCCACATGCCTTGCTGCCTTGGATTTTAAAGCTGAAGACCCAAAATATCTGGTTTTCTGGACATAAGCAGCCTTTGGCAAAAGTCACAATTCTGCATTGAGATGCTACGGTACACCGCTAACAGTCTCCTCCATCTTGCGTGATAAATAATCCACTGGCAAGATGTTAAGATCACAGTCCACAAAACTGTCATGAACTGCTGTTGCTGAGAAGGACAGTATAGTTATTTATCTTGCTTTTTGCCTGAGGATAAGCAGGTACAAAGCAACTGAAGACAAGTGAATTGCATTGACTGCCACAGAAATGAGCTTGGCCTTGAAGGAGATAGAAAGTGTATTGAAAGGTTCCATGACTAACTGGGAGGACATGAAAACAAGAGGCTTTGTTTCCCTTTGCTTGAACAGGAAAGGCTTGATCATACAAAATGCTGGTCCTGCGCAATCCTTTCTGTCTTATATTAATGGGGATTGGGAAAGCAAAGATGATACCAGGCCCTTTCACACAACAGAGCTGGTCACCTGCCCTGAAGCTGGTTCAAGTGCATGGTGGAGGGCTACAAACCTTGGTAACATTATCCAGTGGTTTGCCCATCAGGTCCTTTCTCATCAGCTTGTTTTTCTCCAGAACATTGAGCTTGCTCACCAGTGCATCAATCTTGGAGCCAATGCTGTTTATGGACTGTTCCAACCGCAGCACGCGTTGTAGGAGTCTGCGGGAGACATGAAGATCATTTGCAAGTTTTTTATTGTAATGAACAGTAAGATTTGCTCTGTACATCTCACAGGTAATGGATCAGACCTCAAAGAGGAGTGAATGCTCTACATCAGATAATTGATTGATACCCACTGAAGACATAACTCCCTCTATACTGTGCGTTTATCTGTAATTAGTGGTTCTGCTTAGAATAGACTCCAACCAGTCTGTATCTCTGTCCAGTCACAGTATAATCCCATTATTACATGTTACACATGCCTCTCCTTTGATACGGCCCTATGTGTATTGCTCTGTGTTTCTCAGTAGCAGAATCAAGTTCTCCTGATTCTCTGTGCTGTATTTATGTCATATTCCTCCTGTGGTAGAAACAGCCAAGTGTTATTCTCAAGACCTGGCTGCTGAAGGCCAACTACACCATAAATCAAGGATATTTATTCGCACAGGACCTTCCATAGAGGTATCAGCTTCCCCTGGCCCAGCTTTCTCGGCTACCTTCTGACCTGAAACTTGACAGCATATTGCCTGCAGCTGGCTGGAGACTGCAGAGGTTATTCAAGAGGCAAAAAGCAAAATTTCTTAACTCAATCTTTTATGCAAACGAGCAAATTACATTGCCAGAACTGTACCAGTTCTCTCCTGACCTGCTCATTTACACATGTGCAAGATAAGAAAGGACAAGATCATACTGAAACTGCTCAGCACCAATGCTGACAGTTACATCAGGGAAGGAAGCAGCAGGGAATCATACCCCTCATTGCAGAGGGATTAAAGTACTGCCAGCACAAACATACACTTGGAACTCTTCCTTGGAGACCCAGCTGGCCTTAGTGACGTGGTTATTCCTTGCTTCCATGCAGATCAGATTCTCATCCAGGTTGCTGTCACCATAGGATTTCCCCAAATTTTTAATCTCTGCATTCAGAGCAACCTAGAAGATAAAGAAACTCTTGCAAAGCTGGATACTAGCTCTGTGCCAGCTTCGCTGTGAATAACAGAACTTCACAGGCAGAGCTGGAGCTGTATGAGTTGTCTGCTTAGTTTCTACTAAAAACTCAAAGATTCCCGAGGCCACTTTGGAGTGATCTCTACCAAATAGCATTTCTTTCCTTGCCCCTTTTTTTACCCTTTTTGCCTCTAGGTCACGCTTCATCTGTTGCTGCTCCTCTTCATCAAGGGTGAGGTTGCCATCTTTGTCGAACGGGGAGAAGGCTGCTGTGATCTCATGGTCTGCGTGGCCCAGTCTGTGAAAAAATAGAAAGAGAAAGGTCAAAGCACTGAATTACATTGTTAAGCTCTAATAGTATGGGAGCACCCTTTTTGAAATCAGTGCGTTGTTCCCTCCTGCCAGTGACAAACCTAAAGCTTCCAAATGGGAAATAGGTAGTAACGTAAACCTATTTAGGACAGTGTATTAAACATGTGAGGGAAGACAACTATATTTTTCATTCCTACATCACCCAGATACTAGCTCTCCCAGTCCTGAAAATCTGAGAATTTAAATTGCCTCTATTACCAAGAGAAAGGGCTAAGCAGACATCCCTCAAGCTGATTCACTTACTCCTTCAAGCTGTTCTTGAAGTCTTCAAAGTCTAGTTCTTTTGTTCCATTCTGCAGTGCTTTCTGCACATCAGAAATCTGTTCCTTCTTCAGCTTCAACCTCATGAGTGTGCGGTTGTAGCTCTGTTACCAAAGGTGCAAACAGACACAGAATCATGTATGCAGAACAGTAAAAAATAGGAAAGAGCAGACAATCCAACATGGTGAGCAGATTCTGAGTGATACAGGGAGTTTCTAAACTTTCCAGAAGCAAACTACAACACTGCTGAATGAGCCCCATCTCTAAACTAGGATCACACTTTCAAGGTGGTGGCAACATGGTGGCCATGACAGAGCTTGCTCTCTGCCTTTCTCCTCCTGATTCTCCCTTTATCTGATCTCCCTGGCTCCAGCTGTTTAAGATACTGTCTCAAATACTATTATTTTTAGAATATTGGTCCCACAGCACCAAAAATTGTGACCTTTCAGGACATTTTCTAGAATTTGCCCATGGGAAATCCAGATCTAACCTGCTAGATTTGCACCAGTGAAACATGCCCAGCTTAGCAAAACAGGATCTGCCATTTTATTCACTCTATCAAGGACCAAAAGAGCTTTGTCTAGAGACAAGATAGTCTCTAAACAAGATAGGGATTTCTTCCCAAGATAGGGAAGAAAAATCTCTCAGGAACATTGCCAGCATACTCAAGCAACAGAATTCACCAAAACTTTGCTTTCTCATCTGCCCATTACCAAAGGATCTAGGAGCTTGATTTATCTCAGAAAGGAACTGTGACTCCTGTGTGACCAAAAAGGTGGATTTAGAGGTGGAAACCACTTTCTAGTAAATTCCATGGAGATGAGGGACTTCCAGAAAATGCTTCAGGATTTAGCTAGAAAGTAGTGCAGCTGTCACTATTCATCACCTGCTTCAAAATGTCAGAGAGCTGCAGCTCATCCTTCTGGCTAGAAAGCTCCTCTTTGACTTCCGAGTAGGTGTCATTGATGATGGCCAGAAACATGTTCTAGAAAAATGGGAAGAAGAGAGATGAAAAAGCGCAAGGCATCTTGCCTGCCTCAGCAGCTGAGGCAGCAAGAGAAACGCAGGACTCAGTTAAACAAGGAGCTGTTTCCATCGGGGGCGTCCCTTAGACAAGATAAAGTGGGTGAAGGGAAGCCCACTTCAGCCACGCAGTACTTTCTCACTGGGGAGGAGGTCCTTGCAGTGGCAACATTTGTACATTTGTTCCCAGCTTAAATACCATCTTTGGTAGCCTTTCCTGAAAGATCTTAGGTTATGTTTGGATTCCTGGCACTGGGAGTTTAACCTGGTCATTATGAGCATCCCTCTGCAGCCATTGCCTAGGAAGCCAGAGACTGTCCCTCATGCTTTGTTCACTGCCTGCTACAGAGCAGCTGTACTGATCCCCTTGAATTCAGCTATTGCTTGGAATACCACTGACTGGAATACTAGTGGTATTCCAGTCAGTTTTAGTCTTCACCTTAAGGGATGTGAATTTGGCCCTTAATCACCCTGATTGTCAAATCCCCAATGGCAATGACAGGGTCTTTGTCTACTTTGGTCTATTTGCATTGCAAAGCTATCATAACAGAAACTTCCTTTCTGACTAAAAATTTGCACTGTGCCTAACTTGGGGATTGTCAAGAGGGGTCTCTCAAACACTGCTGTCAGTATAGCAGCAGCAAGGGCTTTCTTGCTTACCAGGAGCACAAAGAAAACAAAGAACACATAGGTGACGAAGTAAATAGGTCCAAGGACCCTGTTGGCATTATCAATGGAATTGTAGTCAAAATCACCAAGAATGATCCGAAATTGGGTGAAGCTGGAGGAGAGAAAGAGCACAAGGTCACTCAAAGGCACATACTTTTATCCTACATCCTCAGACAGTCCTGAGGTGAACCCAGAACCTGCATACAGCCCACATGGTCACAGACAAAAGCCAGACCAGGGTCTAAGTCACTCAGTCTGACAGGTGTGTCAAATGTACCCATAGTATTTCAGGGATGAAGTGAGCTGATATGGGTAGAGCAAAAGCTGGCTGAAAGTAAAACAGTTTCCATGGTTGTCCAAAGTGTGTGTTTCTTTTTCTAAACAGGGAGTAAAACCGAAACGAAAACAACCTGAATTTTCCCTTATAAAGGCACATGACTCATGGAAGCCTTCTCTTGAAATTTCGTAAGACAAAAAGCTCAAGCACTCAACCAAACAAAACCAAAACACAAATAAACCAACACTCTGAACCTACCTCGAAACACTTGCTTTGAGCTATTTAGTTCTTACCACCGGGATTACGGAGAAGTTTAACCTAACCAGGCCTAAAGCCATCTGCTGGTGTATAAAACCACAAACTTGTCAGGGTCTCAGTGACAGGCAGACAGCACCAGACTACTGACCCCAGCAGATCAGAAGATAACAGAAGGTCCTGCAGAATAGAAACTGAGTTATCAGCTGAGCTATAATACTCTATAGTGGCTTTATTGCAGCAAGATGCAACAGGTGTCTGACAATCAGATTTGCAGAATTTTACTTTGGAGAGAAGTTGGAAAGCAGCTAAAATTCTTTTCATGAATGATGGAAATGTGTTTCTAACTTGTACACTTACATGCATTTAACAAAGGTACTGAAGTTTTCCACTTGTGTCCCAAAAAGAAGGTAACCCAGCTGGGCATAGGCAAAGAAGACAATGAAGAACATAATGGCAAAGCCCAGGATGTCTTTGGCACAACGTGCCAGTGTGGAGGAGAGCTGGGTCATTGTTTTGTTAAAGCTAATATACTTGAATATCTGTAAAAAGAAAGAAGAGGGACATAGGCCACACCATGATCTAGGTCAGTCATTCATATAGGTGCATGCTCACTAAGACAAGAGGTTCACCATAGTACCCAAGTACCAAGATGGCAGCCAGGATAGGGGAATGGTGGCTTGGATGTTTGTCCCAGGTGTGCCACCATCTTCCTGTGGGATCATAAACATATGACTTTGTTCCCTGTGTCAAAAGAACATACGAAGAGGGAATACTATACAAAACAAATGTTTTGATGCTAACAAGGAGCCCTAAGTGCAGCGTGGCTTTCTATTATGCTGAGATGCTTTGGTTGAAATGCAAAGTCTATGCCAGCAGATGAGTAATTTCCAGTTGTTGGGTGGCCCTCATGAAAGGAAAACATGCCAGATTATCTGCCAAAGTACTAAAATCATACAGGATGGACAAAGTTACATTGTACCCCGCTTTTTCTAAAACCACTTTTACACCACAACATCTGAGCTCACCTCCCTGTTGGCTATCTCCAGAGTGCTCAGAATGCAATGTGAAAAGTTGACAGGAATTACTGTAAAACAGAGCACACGACTTTGAGGAAAATCCTCTTTTATATAGCTGTTACCCTCATTTAATCAGAGGGATGGAAGAGTCAACCCCAAAGGTATCTAGAGGAAGAGGTCTGACACTGGAAGCCTAGCACCTCCCAGACACCCCACAATACCTTGATCCAGGCAAAGAATAAGTTGACTGCATTCATATTATTGTACTGTGTCTGCCAGAATGCCAGGAACTCAAAGTCCGCATAGGTGTTGGGGTGTTTCAGCAGCTCTCCCAACAGTCTGTTCACCTCAATAGTGCGAAAGATGTGAAACCCAATAGCGACAATGGAGAGCTGCAAAGAGGAAGAGTCTGCAGTGACAACTGTATCTATGCCTTTCACAGAAATTAGAATGTCACAAAGCTCGTTGGTATCACACTTCACAACTGCAGTCTACTGGTGGGGAATGCAAATAAATTCATAATGTGCCAGGTGATGTCCTGGCTTCACAGCCCCTCAGGCATCTTTATGGAAAGATTTTTTCCTAACAGCTGACAGAAGTCCATTTACTCTGCTAGTTCATTTTGCTGTAGAGCAAAACACGTGCCAGCTCTTGTCTTATCTAGACCAGATTTCCCATTCCTACACTTATTTTGGCTCTTATACCTCACTGCCATTGCTCCCCCCAACAAAACATGCAAGGATTCTCACCAGAATGACAACCACATCCAGGATGTTCCAGATACTGGTGAAGTACTGAAGCTTGTGGATACGCAGCTCCAAAATCTCTTCCACAACATAGTAGAAGATGAAGACACAGAAGACAATTTCACAGGCAACAATGAAAAAGTCCCATGCACTGACATATCGTATAAGCTTGACTGTCCGGATTTGCCAGGAAGGAATGGCACCACCAGTGGCTGGAAACTCAACTACTAACCTTGAAGGGGACAAGAAAATTATGATTCCAAACAGAGGAATGAAGGCTCTCAGATAATTTTGAGAGGCACCAAACCTGAGCATGAGCTATCCACAAAACCGTGAGAGGAAGAGCTGTGCCTGTGTTTATGCAGACTGATCTCTGCTGATGCACTGTCCATGATGGAAAAGGGTAAAAAGTGAGACATGACTGGATATGCCATGGAGACCAAGCCTTGCTAATCAATACAGTATCTACTTAAACCACTCAGTACTACCCCCTTGGTGGACCACACTAAAATATTTGTATTTTAAGAAACTGTGGCAATGAGGAAGAAGTAAGAGGCAGAAGAATTTTCAGCGGGACTCAGCTTACCTCAGAACACAGAACAAGTTGATATTTGCATTATACACAGAGAAATCAATGAAGACAACTCGTGTTCCCCGATCCAGCCACAATTTTTCCTTCAAGACTTGCAGGGCTTCAGCAGTCTCTTCTCTGGTCAACTTGAGGTCTACGTAGTATCCTCCCCCACTGTAACTGGTTAGTCTTCCCCAGTGAGATGAGCCACCCAGCTCCTCTTCAGAATGGTACGTCCACCTGCAAGAGACAAGCCATCAGCAAAGGCATCACCACTCCAGGCTTGTATATGCCCTTGTGGCCAGGTGTAATTTGAATGTATTTTCAAGGACAGAGTAGTTTTTAATTAAAGAGTTAACAGTCCCTATTTCAGATCTAAGCCTACATCAGTTCTTCATTATTGGTAGATTTCTGATCTACTGCTTCCCGGCAGTGACAACACATGGCTTGTGATACTACAGAGGGAAGATACTGCAGGTTTGTTGGCTATGCCACAGCCTTGTTTGCATGGAGGTTACTCCCAGGATCTGCTGTATCACCTTCCACCATGTTGCACACAACCCTCTGCTTAGAACACGCTTGCACTGATATTCCTTATGAATAATTCTCATTTACAGTCAAGACTCATGTAGCAAGCAAAGAGTTATGAAACTACATCTACATCACATGATTATAGAGAAATAGGTTTTCAAGATAAGAGATGCACTTCCTTCTCTCTGGCTCCTGAAATCCAGGAAGAGAACAGATAGCATCATCCATTTGATAGATCTGGTCCCAAAGGTCTCTATTTATCCTTATCCTCTCAAAAACAGGCAACAATTTCTATCTAATTCTCCATTGGCTTTTTTATGGCTTTCACAACAAATTCCACTCTACCACTCATTCTGCTGTGCTTTTCCTCAGACGGACACTTGGCCTTGGTGACAGACAAAAAGGACTTGCTGCCTCTGACTGCACGGGAAATTCCAGCCTTATGTAAGGAATTCAGCCCTAGCATCCTGCAGCGCAGCAGATCTTAACTAGATGAGACTAATTTGGATTTTCTAATCCTGAGCAAAAGAAGATGTACTTACGCTGTTCCGTTGATGAGCCCAAAGGAGAACCTTTCCTCCTTGTCTTCTGAGTACACATCATAACAGCCTGAGATTTCCTCCTTGAAGTCATCATGGACCACACAGGAATTGTTCTTCACCTTCAATTGTCGCATGCGCGGGACACCCAGCAGCAGGTTCTCATAATAGATGTATGACTGGGTGCTGTGAGCTGCTAGGGACTCGTTGTTGTACCACTTTGTCCAGTAAAGGTTATCCAGAAGGGGGCCTTGTGCATACTGCAAGAGAGGGAAAGGAGAACAACTTCATAGCCCACGCATCAGAGGAATTTTCTTAGCTTAGGCTTGAGATAGTGAGACCTGACTCATCCCTCTCCACCTCCCAGGATGGAAAGTAGTAGAAGCCTGTGCTGGATGTATGCTAAGGAGGGGGAGGAGGGAACAGCCTATAACAGCTGCTGCACCTTGTTGGGCTAATGAAGAGACAAGAGACCTTACAAGCCTATTTGTCCCTTCCACTTCAGTGAGCACACATCTCAAGGTACTGCTTTGGCATGAGGTGTGAATTATCAAAAGGGCATGTGTCAGAGCCCTGGAAACAGTGCGTGTAAGATAACAGTGACATAGTTCTCTGTACTTTTTTAATGAGACAGAAAAAGACACAGATGAGTGACAATTTCTGGCTGTCAGAGATAAGCGGTTGCAATATCTCAACAGCATTCACTGTTGCTCATGTTATTCCTTCAACAGTTTTTGACAGAAATGTGTTAGACCCCAGACATCTTTTCACCTTTTTATTCTCTTTGACAAAAGTCAGTGCAAGTTTTAATACAGCTTCTTCATAAGGGATTGTTAAATCAGAGCAGCTGAGGCATGAGCTACAGGCAGGTTAACTATACCATTCCCACTGTTGATGATGGAAACAAACATAGGCCTGTTATTAAGACACTAGATTGAAGACAGATTTGTACTCACCACCCAGAAATCAGCCATGCTGCCAATAGACTGGAAAGAGACATGGCCATCCGCAGAGGTTTGCAGGAAGAGCTCAGACATCACTTTGGTGTAGTAATAGGCACTGGAACTTGTCATTCCATATGTCACTGTTAGAGAAGGACAGGAGGCAGGTCTTCCGTTATACCTCTATATCGGAGCATGTTGTAAATATATCTATATATTCACTTTCCATGCAATATATGACCTCAAAAGTAAGCTGTGCAAGGCACAAAAGAAGGAAACTCTAATCATATTACTTTATACTTTCTTAGGGACTTACAAACTTATCTGTTGTATGTTCCAGAACTTAAACTGTCAGATTGACAGAGTATAACAGTTTAGAAGCAAGAGAGGGTCATTGGATGGTGCAACTGAACATCCTGGCTAATTACTTTTGTCCTCTGACAAAATTTCTGAGAGAAATTTTCTTTCTCAGAACAAAATCCACGATTTTCTTATGTGATCCATGAAGGTATAGAGACCACCCCATTTTCCCAAGTGAAAGCTCTATGTAAGTTCTCATCTGCCAAGAAACCTCCAACAGGAGCAGACTCTAACTTCCACAAATATATATGTTTCAACTCCTCAGTGCTCCCTCTTTCAGAAAGCATCCATCATGGTGATAAATAAGAATATGTCCTACTCTTGTAAGCACACCATGGAAATAAAGCAGCTGACATTCAAGACCCTCACCACCACCACTTCTGGATGAGTCAGGGTGCAACCACACATATGTCTGTGTGTGTCTCTTGGTTCTTTAGGAAGAGTGACTGAAAACTGTCTCCCTGGGTGACAGTGACAATAACTTCTGTTGGTATCGTCTGCCTATCTCTCCTGCCATAGGGTTCATGAAATATAACCCTCTTCACTGTCCCATTCTACAGGTGCTCATTTGTGATAATGAATGAACCTTCCCCCCAAAGCAAACAGCCATTGTTCTACCCACACAGTCCATTAGCATTCAGTAAAGGGATGCATTAAATCCACCCAAGAACAATAGTGTGAGCTGTCATCCGCTTTATCACCTCAGCCACCCCTTCAGTCTCAGAGAGGAAAAAGCTCTATGAACCTCGTGTCTTTGATCCCAGGAAGTTTCTAGAGCTGCTCTCTGGGTCATGGATGTTTGCTGTGAAACTAAGACCCTGGACCCAGATTCTCCCAGGACTGTAGAGTCAATGGCTAGAACTGATAATGTGGATCAGGAAATACTGCTTAAATCTAACCAATATCAATTAGGTTTAGAGCAATAGTCAGTTATTCTACTTCTATACACAGTACCTATTCTGTAGGTTAATGACACACCAGCTTGATGCAGTGAGTGCATGTACAATAAATTTAACAACTCCATCAGAGTGATGAAGTCTAATAATAAAACTTCACATTATTCACCTCGTGCTGCGCACAGGAAAGACACCTGTGAGATATGACAGCTACTTACGTAGACAGATGTCCATCAAGAACACAATATAGATCAGCAGCTCTCGCAGTGTGGTCTTCACATAAAGCTCTCTGTTTTCAGCTGTGTTCTCTGTCAGTGTAGTGCCCCACAGGCCTGTTGGGTGTAAAGAAGAAATTGGAGAGGTTTGATAGCCATTTTCAAAGGCCATGTGAGAAGCTGAAGTCCTGTTCCCAAAGAACACTGCTAGGAGTTTGATTTTTGTCACTTTTCAAGGCAAAACCACTTTTCATTGCAAAACTTGATTAAGAGCTGTAAAAATGTGTTAACCCCTAAAAAGAACCATCCCAGCATGAACAAAAGGTTGGGGGCTGACAAACTGAAATATATCGGCTATTTTTATTTGTTATATCCCTCTCCAGTTTTCTGTTTGAGTTCATTATGGACTGATCTTCTCCTGCCTGTTTTATAGCTTACTCTTCACAGAAATTCAGTCTTTGTCAGAAGTATCCTTGAAATCATAAAATTTCATCTCAGTCACCAATGTGCCAACAGCTGACCTTCTGCTACGACTTTTATAGCAGAACTACATCTGAAGTCAGCTTTACAGCTATTAGTCTCTTCAGCATATATTGAACCATCAGGCCCCAAATATTTGTCCTTTGCTTATCTAAAAACTCTTGCAGATTTCTTGTAGGTCTTAAGACTCAAATAGCCCAACTCAATATTTTCAGCATAAAATTTAGAGCCAAAGAATCTTCAGGATGTCTATCAATGGAACTCTGCTGACTCCAATAGAGTTCTGCCAATCGCACCAGATAGTGGTCTGATTTCTTCACACAGTCAAAGCAACTCATTAAACGCCACCAGGGTTGATCAAAAAGAGAGAAATGCTTCTTTTAAAAGGAACCTTTATATTTTGGGTTTGATGAACCGCCTAATACCATTAGTGCATTTGTTTGTTCTTTTAGTAATGGGTTTCTGTTGTGATTTCAATGCTTCTGAAGTTGAAAGGCAGAAGAACTTCCACTTAAAGCCTAGTGATGGAAGCCATGTCAATAATACCCATAATTTTGCTGATTTTTGCATCTCCTAGGGAGCTCAGCACTTATGCCCATTCCCGGTAGTATGCAAGAGTCATCTTCCTGCAAGCCAGGATCAAAGACGATGAAAGGTCATGTGTTTGAAGTCATCCCTGGCAGAGGACAAAGCACTTCTTTCTTTGGAGAAATGAAAAGTGATATAGCGGTCTGTGCACATATACATACACCTATCCTTTCAATAGCCCTTTGGCATCTCAACAGATTACAAGGCTTTTTGCACCTTCAGCTACTGCAGCATCCACCCTCACTTCAGCAGCCTGTTCTGGACATGCCAGACCAGCAAAAAAAACAAGAGCTGGGAGAAGATCAGGATTCTCTCATGTGCAGGAGAGAGTATCATGTGGTCTACAGGAATCTTCACAAGGGAGAAAAACAGGGGAAACAACCCACCCATCTGTTCAGGACACATTTAAATTACCCCATTCATGTCCAGATGACTACACCACAGTCTTTGAACAGATTTTATTTGCTTTTTTCATGAGGCAGGGAGCCCCTACTCTCCTCACGTTGGGAACAGAGACACAGGCTTTCTTTGCTTTGGAAGTAGAAGTGTACTCAGGAACACCTAAATTCAGGGACACTTAAATATCCTTGAAAACTTGGTTCAGACACTACCTAAAATTATATCTGGAGGACCAGAGGAACTCTTCATCAGGGACTGTAGTGATAGAACAAGAGGCAATGGGTTTAAACTCAAACAGGGTAAGTTCACGTTAGATATAGGGAAGAAGTCCTTCACTGTGAGGGTGCTAAGGCACTGGAACAGGTTGTCCAAAGAAGTGGTGAATGCTCCATCCCTGGCAGTGTTCTAGGCCAGGCTGGACAAAGCCTTGAGTGACATGGTCTAGTGTGAGGTGTCCCTGCTGGCAGGGCACACAGCTGAAACAGTCCTAGAAGAAAGATATGCTGTCATGTCCTGACAGGTATTTTTATTTGCATGCTCCAATTTCAACCCTTGCATGTCACAAATACTATATATTTTGATGTTATAGATTTTTTTTCCCTTTTAATACTCAGACAATGCCTAGAAAAAAGGATATCAGAATAAAACAAGTAAACAGCACACTGCCTCTGAACAATCTGTAATTACCTATCACCTGCACACAGCACTGCTTCTTGGTCAGGAGAAACCTCTGAAGCCTCAGCTGCGGTTTGTATAAGAGTTAAGTGTTAGAGGTAATGACAATGACAAGTAAGAAAGAATTGATCATAGAGGGTATGTGAAATTCAGATCAAGCTATACCGCTATTCTCTCACATGTACTGTTAGAGGTTACAGCTGTAAGAAAGGTTCTTGCCTTCCAAGTCAGGAAGAAAAGACACACTGGCAAGAAAATAATAATTCCCACAAGAAGTACACTTTCTTGCTTTGTCTTCCCTGCTTCCCAGCTTCTAAGAAACTGTTCAACAAATGCTCTTTCCCAGGGCTGTATCCTTCCAGAAGACCCAATTTTCTCCCATGTTTTTAATTGCCTCTTAACAAGCTTTCATAATATTTCATTCCTCTTTGTCTTTTAAGCTGGAAACTAGCGCCTCTTTCCATCAGCTTTATTTCAAGCTAAGTCTTGTTTGACACAAGGCTGCTGTCCTCTGCATTTCAGCCCTGACATGGCTAGATTTTTCCCTGGTGGATATTTACATCAGTTCCTAAGTTACTGTAACACAGGGGCTAGTACCACTCCATTTAGAAAATGCACACAGAAGCAGAATAGTTTCTTCAGAGTGATGGCTCCTGCAGATTCAGGACACCTAAGTTCTGTCCAAAGCTCTGCTAACAAATTCACTGCATAACCCTGAGCACATCACAAAGTCTTTCTGTCTGCAGATCCTGCCTTGTACTAAATGTAACAGGACAGATACTGGAGCTACAGCAAGGCACATGGAATGAGGATGATCCTTCCCAGACAGCCAAAGATAATCTCTAGAGTAATACTAGTCTATGTTGAGCAGGCTCCTGGGCCACACGGGATTTCTACCTTCATTCCCACACCACACACGCCCCCCACTAAAGCATCACTCTTCCCAAGGACTAATAAAGCCTTTGTAGTGAGAAGTCAGAGCTTTACCTCGGATGCCTCTGAAGATGTAGAAGCAGCACTTGAGGAAAGGACTTGCTTTCCCATCCACAGCTTTACTCAGTTCTTCCTGGTAGGGCAATGGATCCCCCACCTCTTCAAAGTTCTCATAGGGATTCTCCAGAATGGACTTGGGGTTGTAGATGGCTTGAATTTTCAAGGAGGCAGAGGGAGAGCCACTGTAAACAGGATTGTCCCAGGCTTTCTTCTCCACTACCTCCAGCTCATGCTCCTCTGAGGCTCTGAAGTGGCTGCCAGCTCTGCTGTTTCGGAGAGTTAAGCTCATGACTAGCCACTACCAGCAGAAGTACATTTGCACTGAAACTGAAGGCTGCCTGCCCAGGCTGGAGCTGTAAGCTAGCAGAGAGAGAATCAGTCAATGCCAAACAGCTTGTCTGCCCTACCAGCCAGAGGCTGGCACACCAACAACCTCCCACAGATAGCACACATCCCCTTCTTTTATACCAACTCAGCTGGTGACACCTATCAGAGGAATCACACTACCCGTTGTTAGGAACCACTGTCAGCCCTATTATCACAGCAGTCCTGGGAACACTGGCACATCCAGAAGACTTTCTCTGCTTCCCAATACAGAGAAGAGCCCCAGATACTGCCATGAGAAGAGTGCTAGGAGACAACCCCTAATTTGTAGGGGGTGTAAGCTGGGATTTAATCTGTCCCCTCAGGCAGCCCTGATCAGCTCCAGGTGAAACTCAGGTGGGCCCTGATGGATCAGAAGCCTTTGTTCCAGGGGTCAGAGGAGTCCTGAGCTTCCATTAGGCACCAAAGAGGAAGCAGAAACACTCCCTAGGAGCTGCGGCAACACACAACTGTGCAGGCACAGCACCAGGAAGCATTAGCTGTGTGCCCTGAGCAGGCTCCTATGCCAAGATCACAGATACTTTGGGAAGGAGCTGGTATTTGGCCCAGAATGTGGTCCTGGTCAGCGTTTCCACAGCATCCTCTTTCCTGTCTCACTGTTAAAGCAGGAATGAAAAAATGGGAGTAAATTTCTCACACTCATTTTTGAAACTCATTTTGGGCTTCTGCAGAAATTCTGTGCACCCTGCAGTGCCTGCTGGCTCTCAGAAAAGCCCGAGGAAAAAACATTATACCAGGCAAAACTGGAAATGATAACAGAGAGGGGCTGCCAGCGTTCACCCACTGGCCAGCAGCAGCAAGTAGTCCCAGGCCCTGCAGATGCTGGAGGACAAGGTGATGGCTTAACCCTGGGATGACAGGCTTCTCTCTTGGTGGTGAGATAAAAAATTAATACATAGTCCTTCCTTGAGTCTGAACACATAATTTGGGAGAAGGTACTCCAGAGGTACCGATGGTAGCTGTTTTCTGACATTACCCAAGGTAGCAACAGGATGCTTGCTATATATAGGACCACAGGGTTCAAAGGTACAAGCAAGGCTGTTCTCTCTGGACTATAATGTTTGTACAGGTGATGTTGCCATGCCATCTGAGAGATGCAGAGATGTCCCCTACCTGATGATGGCACTGCTTGAACAACAGTGAGGCAAAACCTGGTTTGTCACAGGGTACTAAGAGGGAAGCAGCTGGTCACTGAAGGTCTAGGCTGAATCCTTGAACTGAATTTGGTGTCATTACAACCTGTTGTGTTTTATTACTCCCTAGCAAAACAAGAGCAGTGGAATAGCACCAATGGGGTGAATGGACGGAAAGCATTTGCAGAGCTCTGAAGCAGCTGGAATACTGAGGGATAAGACCTCAGTGAAGGACCACATGCCGGGGCCAGGCATCAAATCATGTCCTTAGGACCATACAGCAGATACCCCTGCCCATGTACAGGCAGCACGGCTTATGGTGCAGAACTACTGCTTTGGAGGAGCCTGTGGCACAGCACCACTTTCATAACATCACGTTCTTCAGGGCCCAGGTACATTTCAGATGTGCCTTCTGGCTAGCTGGGGCATGAAGCAGGTAGTGAGAGGGGGGTCCTCAGCATGTGCTGAAGAACTGAGTCACCCTCCTGGCCAAGCAGATAGATCATGTCTGTCACCTGATTCTGAATAGGCTAACACTGGGCAGAACAAAGAGCATCCTATAATTAAAGAAACAAGCTGTGCTCAGCAGGTGGGCTGGGGTGACTCACTCATTTATGTAGGTCTGTAAAGGCCTTTTTCCCCTCTAAACTTGATCTGCACTGTTGGTGCATACTTCAGTTTTGGAGGGGAACCTAGGTGGGTCTATCTGGCTTGGAAAATGGTACCAGCATTTCCTTGCTAGAAGGCAGGATATGAGTTCACATAGGAAACTGCTTCGTTTTACACTAGATAGAACAGGGAGATATGTCGGTTCAGGAAGAATACAACACAAACTTTCAGACCTTGCAAATCACCATGCTATGTGTTGCCCTCTCTGATGTTTGATGTAAAACCCTGCAGAGCATCAGTATTTGCTGGCTAAGGAGTGACATATTTCTGATAGCACCTTTCAGCACTTACCGCACATCTTTATTCCTCCCAGTGCCTTGGGCCTTATTTGCTTTTCAGTCTTGTAAATACCAGCCAACAGATTTCTATTCTCCTTTCTTTCTTCTTCTTTGCTGAGGTCTGTTTCACAGCAGGTCTAGAAGAACCCTTTCAGAGGTACCCAGGAAGGACTGTTTCCAAAACCAGAAGCCACTATCACAGTAGAATTCAGCATGTTAAGACAAAAAGCACAGCCCCATAAGTTTTACTGTCAATAAATTCCTTAAATTACAGTGTGGGTCAGCGTAGTTCCCACACTGACCACTCACACACTGGACAGAATGGTTCCCCTAGCAGAAGGACTGTCATCAGACCTGCTCACACACAGTCACAGGCAGAAAACAAAAGAATCATATGCACTCACCACATTTAAGTGGAGGAACTCCAGGTTTGCTGCTCCATTTGTTGCTGGCTTGTTTTTAAGGGCCAGTTCTGATACTCCGAGGGGAGCCTGGAAATTTGTCCTGGGGCAAAAGCAAGGACAGGGAAACAGCACAGTAAGTGTTCTGCTGTGCAAAAAGGCACTGTGAAGAAGAAACAATTTGTTCATTGTGACTGCAGGGATGGAGATTTAACTTGGTCACTGGGGAAGCCGTTGAGGACGTGAGAGGAGGAAAGTGTGGAAGAGTTCCCCTGTCAGGTGGCTTGCATTCACCTGTGAACAAAACTGTACTTATGCACTGGAAACAAAAATGACTTTTTAAACTTTTATGTGATTCTTTTGCTGTGTGAGTTTTTTCCACACAAGTTTTCCCTCATGCGAGGTTTTTCCCATGCAAGTTTTTTTCTACATGAGCTTTTCCCCACGCAGGGTTTTTTTTAGCACGTGAGTTTTTATTTCCACCGAATTTTTTCAAAGCAAGTTTTTCCCACGTGAGTTTTTCTCCACGTGAGACTGTGAGACTTTTTTCCTTGTGAATTTTTTCCAGGTAAATTTTTTTCTGTGCAAGTTTTATCCACATGAATTTTTTCCACACTGTTTTTTTCCCCACCTTTGTATTTTCCATGAGTTTTTCAAAGAAAGTTTTTTTCCCATGCAAGGTTTTTTTCCCATGCACATCTTTTTTCACCTGAGTCTTTCTTTCTCATATGAGTCTTTCCCATGGGAGTTTTTTTCCCATGTGAAAATCCAGTCTTTAATGTATGCAGAAGAGAGCACCAAAGACCTCATAGATCTCCCAAAACAACAGTACCAAACACCAAATTAGAACTAAAAAGCATTTAGATTTCAGGGGTAGGAAAAAGCACCATCTGTTAATAAAAAGCAGACACTTGCTGGGGCACTGGAGGTGAATTTACTTACCATATCCAAAGGGCAGCCCCTCCAGGAGCTCATCAGCCACCACTGAAGTACTGAAGAGAACTTCCTTCCTCAGCTGGAGATGATGCTGAGACACCAGTTAGACTGACTCTCTGCCCTGAGCAGGTCTGGAAGCTCAACTCTGAAGGTCCTCATTTCCCGATCACTACCTGTCACTGCAGGACTAGGACTGAAGTGTCCACTCTGTAACATAACCAGCTTCTATGTGGATTTTGAACAGCCTTCTCATTTTTCTTCCAGGAGTTTTGTAAACATCACAGAGGTTTAATGTTTCCCAGATGTCTCACCCTGGAGAAACCTCGTACAACACCATTATAGCACTACACAGTATGCTATATCCACTCTTTGCTGCAACTGAAATGAAAGAAGAAACAGCCATAGATGAATAAATTCAACACCCAGGTTCCCATTTTCTTATTTATGGTGCTATGTTGCTTCTCTTGGCGATAATCCATTTTCAGTAGGTCCCCACTTCCCAGCAACTTGAGTTGAGTTAGTGCTGGGGATTGCATTAGGGTGAGAGCATGGGGAAAATGGTGACAGCAGTACTAATTAACTGTTAAACATCAGGAGAAAAGTGAGACTTCCAAGCAGAGTACCTTGGTGCTGAGTAAGCTGTTTATGCTGCATTTTAAAACTTTTCACATCACCATGTATTAACATAGATGTGTTTTCATCATTTTTCATTTAAGCCAAGTCTTCTCTGGCTATCTCCATCTTTGCATCTGTCGTGATTTAAGCCATAAATCAGCCACGCAGTTTGTTCACTCACTTCCCCCTTTTTCTTCCCTCTGCTCCTGGAG
>JANRGW010026905.1:0-49804 GCA_024733675.1 Psilopsiagon aymara | reverse complement strand
CCTGTGGGAGTTACATTCTTTCAATTCTTCTCCCCATTCCACACACACACCCCCCCCCCCCGCCTTTGAGTGGGGGAGAAGGAGGAGGAAGTGAGTGAGCAAACTGCGTTGCTGATTTACAGCTTAAATCACGACACTTTGTCATGTGTTCCTTTTTTCCAAAATGTTGCCATAAAGTACCCTAAATGAGCAACTGCATCTTTTTAATCACCTGTTTATGTAGTCCAGCAGAGCACTCAGAATTTGTGTCCACTTATATATATCTCATTTCTTCTCTTGTTTTGCATCCTTTCAACCAAACATGCTGCTTCTGTCAAGTTTCCCAAGGCAGCTTCAGGCCATAATCAACACCCTGTGAACTGAATTAACAGCATTTTCAATGCTATAGCTGTATTTGTTTGCTTGAGAACTTCCTTCTTAGTGTTTCAGAATGCTTTATATATCCTTAAAAAGTACAACCAGCTGGGGTTAAAATTTCCTTTGTTTGTTTGGGTACTTCTCCCCACTTCCTCCCCTCTCCCCAGAGATACAGGCTAACTAACGAGCAAATGAGGAAGAGGAGACTATGGTCATGTATCTCCCCCAGCTTGCATTAGCCACAGGCATATATGTTCCCATGTCCCATATAATAACCCCAGGAAGCGCCTTATAAGTCTCTGCCCCCATCAGGTTCAATTCTGTAACAACTCTGCATCTATTCCTGTTTCAGTGCAGCTTATGAATTGATAATCACAGCAGATGTATTTCACTTCTAATGATCATTCATTAACTGCAGCTAGTGTAGCAGAACAGACAAGTTTGGTTGGCCCTGATTTAAGCTAATTATAACTTTCTCCAAAAAATAGTGAAATTGGCCAAGGCAGTTTTCTGTTAATGGGCACAACTTTTATGACACTAAAAAGAAAAAAATATTCATCTGCTGCACAGAATAGTATTAAAGGAAAAGACATTCCTGTGTGCAAGTAAAGTTTAGCATGTGGAGATAATTGAGCACTTTGATATCCCTGAAGAGGCTGATGGGACGAGTTAGTCAGACTCCCCACCAGTTTCGAGAGAAACCTAGACTCTAACATATTAGATCCCTAAAAGAGGGTGAAATGAGTCTGACCTACACACACACACTGAGAAATTATATGATCTCAATGTTAGATGGACACTTACATATGGGGTTAGATTTCCCCATTCAGCCCTATTAGGGTAATCTTTATTGGTTTTGCTACATTGCTTTCCTCCTCCTAATAGAATCTCCTTCATCCAGAATGATGGCAAACAGCTCCTGAGACATGAATTCTTACCATGCAGCAAGTGAGTGTGCTTCAAATTGGCTTTTTCTCTTATTAAATAAACAAGCCCAAAGTTGTGTAGTAAATGTAGTAAGAGAAGTGTAAGAGAGAAAGGATGGTTTAATTATTAAGACAAACAAATACTGTGAGAATCTAGATCCTTACATCAGTGACGTTTTTGATGAAGCCAAGCAATTCACTTAAACCAAGTTTTTCAACAGTAGCCACCACTTTGCATTACTCATTTTCTGATTGCCCAACCTGGGTGATACAGGGATAGATTTTTCCCAAACTGAGCACTTACAGCTACAAATTAAGCCAGTTAAGTTTGAAAAGTGTTTTCTAAAAAGTAGTGTTATTCTTGAGCTTGTGTGTTTCAGGTAGGGAATCTAAACCAGGTGTATCAACTTGACAACATTTACGTTTATCTGTGCCTCAGCTCTCTGTTCCTAATATGTGAATAATAGCCCACCAAACTCTGCAGGTAGTGTGAAGTAAAAAATCACTTCTTGTGTAAAGTACGCCAACTCATCACACAGAAATGGCTATAATGACCTTATATTTCCTTCAGAGTTTGGCTAGTCTGCTCTAAAGGAGAGCTAGAGCCACATTGCACCAGAAGTTGAAAAGAAATATTTAATAGCATTCACTCACTCAGGCTTGGAAAAGAGAAATATTTTTATCTTGATTCTGTGACTGGCACACATAGGCAGACAAGCCATATGAAGACTGCATTGACAACTCTTCTGAGGTGCTTGAAAGTGTAGCAATCTTTTTACTTTCTTTCAACATTAACATTTGGTTTATGTTACTGGGGCCTACAAGTCTTTCTGGGGTTATGGAGGAAGGGGGCTAGATGTGGTTTTCGTTAATTTTCTCTTTTGGTCTAGAATATCAGTTCAGTCGAGGATACTGGTCATAGCATTTGGATAACTCAGATACCATATCCCTTCTCCATTCAGATCAGTGGAAAGATTTCTGAACCACTTAAGCGATTTTGCTTTCTCTGGGACATGGCAACAGAGATATCCAAGGTAATGAGATCATTCTGGAACTTGAAGTGGAACAGCCATGTCAGCACCCAGCCCAGGTTTCTTACCACCCATAGGAAACATGCAGTAATCTTTGGTTTCTGCTCGACACTGAGGACTCATCTGGAAATGAAGTGCTGGTTTGGACATTTCCCATCAGGTGAAGTGTAGAGACCAGCCAGAGCAGAACAAACAGGTGAAGAACATGTGGCTGGGGAGAGGAAATACTTGGGAGAACTGGGATTCTGTACTCCAAACAACTGAAAGCTGAGGGAGGTCGAGTTGTGAGTACAGAATACATAAAAATCTGCTACAGAAGAAAGGAAGAATCTATTAACACTGTGCAAGACAAAACCAGTCAGAAATACACGAAGCTGAAGCTCTGCGGGACCCATTATAGGTATTAGGGATAGATTCTAATGTAAGCAAAGCACTAGCAGTGATTCACTGACCCAAAGTGCACTTCCATTACAGTAAGTCCTTAAGGAAAAGTTATAAAAGTATTTAGGATGACTAGAGGGATGGATTATGTGAGCTATCCAGGACCTGACAATTTTATCATTCCACGCTTCCGTGTTTCAGATATAATTCTTCTCAGTAAGGCAAATTAACTTATGTTAAGAGTTACACTACCATGATTATCATGTTTCAAGAATCCCAGGTACTTTCTCTGTAATGGAACTGCAGAGGTATGACTTATTGTGTCCTATAGTTAGCTTCAGTCATTTAGGAGCTATTACCTTGGATAAAAGCTCCAAGAAACATTCTTGAAAATATCCCTGTTGCTGCCTATGCAAAACTGCTGTTAATGTGTGGTTTGTAAGAATAAATAATATATATTTACATGTATACATTTATATGCACATATTTCGATTTATATTTATGTAAACATAATAGATCCTTTGAATGAGAGTCAGCTGCTGAGTCCTAGAATGTCATTTGATTATACTATTTCAATCAAATATAATTTATAGACAACATAGTCATTAACAAGGAAAGAAGAAAAGTTCCTCAAAAGTGCTTCCATTTTACAATGCATGCATGGTCTTATATACCATAAAATTCTTTGACACTACAGTGAGGATTCAGTTTACATTTAATAATGAATTAAAAAAATGCTCTTAGGAAAATGCCTTTTAATATGAGCATAGCATGTGTTAATACAGTCCTAAGTTTTTGTTCCACATAAAATCCAGAAAAAAACATTGCTCAAGTCTTTAGTACAAAATGACCATGTCAGAGTACTCCACTGAAATTGGTAACATTTGCTTGGT
The DNA here is from genome assembly GCA_024733675.1 of Psilopsiagon aymara. Lineage (NCBI taxonomy): Eukaryota > Metazoa > Chordata > Aves > Psittaciformes > Psittacidae > Psilopsiagon > Psilopsiagon aymara. The sequence goes on along the minus strand of JANRGW010026905.1, from coordinate 46,216 downwards.
TGTACAAGACAACAACGTTCAAGTTAGAAAGCAAATTGCTGAAGGGGAATGAATGACATACTCCAAACAGATGAAAAAATATTTTATAAACATAAAATTTTGCTTCCAAAATTAAGTTTCTTATTCGAATTTTATCCTCATTCTATGTTTACATTCATGAAGTAGTCCACCGAGACCCCCAGAGAGACTTTTATTATACAAAAGGCATCTGTCAGTTGCCTTAAAAAGACTTCTGGGGAGTTTCTGGCATTTTGTGTTTTTAAGGAATCTCATACAGGAGAGAAGTTAAATTTTAACTCTGTTGCTTTTAAAGTTGCTTATTTCAGCTTCAGTCTTTCCAAAGTCAGTACCTCTGAACAGGTCTGATCAATTGAGCCCCATCCTTCTAAGAGAGATATACTCATTCTTTTCCTAGCTTTTAGTTATAAATTGAATCTTGAGCATTTAAAATTCGTGTGTGTTTGGTCATATATCACTTAAAGATATACACCATTTTTTGAAAACACTTCAGACTTCATACACCTTTTCACTCTATCAACATTTCATTGAGCAAGCACTGTAAATCTTTCTCTAGACACTATATTTCTGTCACTGCTCATTTTATTTATTAATTCTACCTAATTTAACTGAAACTGAGATAATCCAAAATACAATGCTACTATTTTCTCCAATACATAAGCTCTTCATGAGCAATTACAGTGGACAGAGTTATATAAGTAAATAAACCACAGGCAGGAGGTGAAAGAAAGCATTCACTGCTTGTCTTTTGTGAACTGGTGAAAATATGAAAGGAAAAAGCTTCATAAGTATTTGGAAGCAATCAACTCCAAAGCTGATGTTTGAAGTAATTGATTGATTCCCTATAAATTGAGGTACAAGAATTTATTTCCTGAATAAACAAAGCACTAACAAGAAACAAAAGCCTAATGGGTTTATTTATTTATTTAAAGACAATGTCAGCAGAAGCAGAGCAAGAATACTGAAAAATCTGTAAGCAATTCAAATGATGAGATTAAAATATGGTGTCTAACTTCAAACGCCTCAAATAGTCTGCTTTGTTTGTAGCTAATCATAGACTAATGAGAGGCGTCCTAAGACACTGAAGTCTAATTCTGACATTTACTACTACGTAAGGTAAGGTACATATGAAGTAGCATTACATCTTGGCTGTTGTGAATGGCATTTATGAATGTCAGCACCAAAGCTAAAAATCAGTCTTCTCTAAAATAATGAAAAAAAATTATAGCTGATTCTATCAAGGTAAAGAGATGACAGAGATAAACAGCCAAAGTGATATTTGCTTAAACTAATAACACAATCTGGGATTTCTGGGATCCCCTATACCATCAACACAGCATTTGGAAGCTGCCACATCTTGCCCAGTAAGACAGACTTGGCTGTGGGTGACCACTAGATCCTGGCTGGGGCAGAGCGAGCCATGCTGCTCAGCCCGTCTGATGGCTAGAGAACAGCCTGGCTATGGCTGTTGTGCTGGCTGGGAAGGTCACATATGGGGTTGGAGGGAGTTGCTCATATCTTAAAAAACCCAATAAAATACTTGGTATTGGGCTCAAAGCTAGTAATTAGAGCTTCCCAGTGCTCCTAAAATTATAAGACTGTTGAAAGACGTTAGTTTCTGTTTTGAAAGAATACAACTAACTCAGTGTCTTTCCTTCAGCCATTTCTTTTTGAAGTTCTTTGCAGAAAATGCTAAGCAATTTCCTTTACTTCTTATTATCAATAACCCTCCTCAGTGGAGGACTTTGTTTAGTTTTCTGTTGTTTGCAAACAAGTCAAAGGAAAATAATTAACTGAATGAAAATGTGGCTGAGAAAAAAAGGGGGATTATTCAGTGTTGGCTCTTTGGCTCTGAAATGTTGTTTGCATTTAGATATTTGAGGCTGTCACTGTGACTTACTGCCGAGACCGGTGGTAATATGGACAAGCCTCAGGCCAAGCTTGAATGACACAGCAGGCCCAAAATAAACTAACTTTCCCCTGTGCAACACGCTCATTTCAGTTTGGGTTACATGAAAAGCAGTACTTTCAGTATTCTGAAATCTGATTGTATCAGATTTTACTGTAAAGCATGAGGTGTGTAGGAGAATGATCAAATCTAATGTCCCTAAAAGTTGTGACTCTGACTCAAACTCCAGGCCATGCATATCTGACCGGATGAGCTACTCTTTGCAAGTACAAAAGTAACACCAACTGCAAAACTAGCTTTGTTGAACAACATGGTCTTCTTCAAGAATGTTGTCCCATGATTTTAGAAAGATGTCCTTAGCATCTATAATTAAAATTAAACTGTAAATAATGCCATCTTCATCACAACATTCCCTAAATATGTTGTCAAGACTGATTCAGGTGAGAAAATCCACCTAATGAATAATCAGACTTGTTTCCTGCACTGACCAGGCAGGTCACAATGCTTTTAATTCCAATTTTTGCTACAAAATAAATTCTTCTAAAGATGAGACAGACTGGGGTAATAACTCAGTATTTGGATTCATTTTACAATATCTGAGCTGGTCACCATGGATTTCTTTAAAATCAACAGAAATCTAGAAAATATATTCAATAAGATTTAAGGCTAAATCAATCTCACCATAAGGTAGGTAGCTAGAATAGGTGAGACGAATTATTCCCTAAAACGGAAATGCATATTCCACTCTTCCTTACAAGTGTCACCAGAGGAGCGGTTGAATTGTAGATGTTTGCATACTCCCCCTCTGTACTTATCTGGGGTGAATGCCCATCACAGTGTAAGAAATGCAGTATACGTGTCACATCTCTTTTTCTTTGGCTTTAGAAACATTCTGTTAGAATTTAATACCTCTGAAATCAAGTCATCTGCAACTTCACAGTCTTTTTTTTTTGTGGAATTTCTTCAGAGCTGAAATGTTCTTATTAATTTAATCAAATATTTCAGCAAAATCATTTGTTTTTCACATGCTTTGTTAAACTTTGCATGATATCACTGTGAGATTCTGATCAAATATGTTAATTTATATATTAGTCTTTGCATAATCTGCAGATCATAAGATCTGAATGCTATTGTTTGAGTATACCTTGTTCTCATTGCATTTGGGCATGTATGCATATTTATATATATACATACCTATAGAGAAATAATTATACAAAAATAAGCAATAATAAACTAGATACTAATTGTGAGCTCTGTAGAGGCTTAAAATCCTTAAAATCTGAGGTTTATATGTGCGCCTATACATTTATATAAATGCTCTTAGTTCTCTTATTTAAAATAATGCCACAGGATACAAGAGAGGAAAGTGTATTGAGTCAAGTGGCAGAGAATAAGAGGTAAGGAAAACCACCAAATTTTAGGTGAGTCTATGGAAAAAATGTTATTAAAAGAAAAGAAGGCAAACTTTGGAGTTACAGTTTCTTCATCAGTCTATGAGAAAGCAGAACAAAGGGATCAGAAAATGTATACTTAAAAGATGATGATTCAGAGCTCATAAGGGAATATGTTATTGCAGTATGAGTAAAAGGTCTATGGGAAATATTTTCCTTGAGAGACCAGGAAATGCCTGAAAAAACTAAGCCACAGGGTGCATTAAAGAGAAATGTTTCCCTGGGTCACCATTCCTTCTACTGAAGGAAAGAGGAATCTATTGAGTCAGGAATGGACGGTAAGATCAAGGGAAATTAATGAGCTGGAAGAAAGCCTTTTAGAGCTGTAGTAATGCTTAGACCTGTGGGCTGCCCTGAAATAGGATTCTATTTTCCTGAAAATCAGTGGTAACTTCATGCAGCTGCTCATTAGATAGTGCAGATAGCAAAGGAGAAATTGGAACCCTGGATGCGTTAGATTAACGTTTTCCATCTATTTCCTGCATTTATTTTCCAGATGGCATACTGTTTCCCTATTATGTTTTATTTATACAAGGCTAAGTCCATTCCCCTTCCAGCTCCATTAACCTCAGTGGAACAACACTAGAAATGACTATGGCCCATTGACTACAGAATTTTATTTGATATTGACTGTTTTCTTTAGGACAATTTGATTGACACAAATTATTGCAGCAGATGTGTATTGTAATTCACAATCGAACATTTTATCCATTTGAATCCAGATAGTCTTTCTTCTACAGTCTCCATTTGTAATGCTGCTTATTGCAATCTTTGAATCCTTATTGTATCAAATAGCAGGTATTTGTAGGGGCAGCTAAGAACTGTGGAGGATTAGTGCTCAATCCTTCCACATTTAAATATCATTCTGTTTTCATGTTGTCCTAATTCATCAGTGGGGATGAATTTGGTCGGTTTATAGTGGTACATATTTACCAAACTCACAGAAGTGCCATGGCATTTGATGCAGTTATCAGTCTCACTTCAAAAGGATACCAGAATTGAAGTGTTAGAAACCTTGGGAACCAGGACTGAGGTACTTTACACGGATATATCAGATGCTTGGTACTGGGCTCCACTACCTTTATTTTCATTTTATTCTTTCTTTTCTTTTTTCAAGCTCTGATTTTCTTCATCATAACTGTTAAATATGGATTACATGCGTAAAGAACTTGACAAAGGGAAAGGGGTGGTGTTTAAGGCCAAGTTGGACATTGCCTTGGGTGATATGGTTTAGTGGGAGGTGTCCCTGTCCATGTCAGGGGGATTGGAACTAGATGATCTTAAGGTCCTTTCCAACCCTAACTATTCTACAATTCTATGATTCTATGATGTGGAAGGGATAATGTTTAACATTTGGCTGTTTTGGATAGGACTCACAACAATAATCATTGCTTTAAAAAGTTACGAATACTATAATAGCTTTTATTTGAAGAGCAGAAATAGCTATTCTCTGATTTCATACTTTGTGAATTAAAAGGAAAATAAGACCTCCTCTCAGGTACCAAATCAGGGCAATGCAAGCATTGCTGCTCATGGCATTGGGGTACATGGAGAAGAAATCAGGCATTTTGGGTAAGTATGCCTTTGAGTATGGCCACGACTGGTTTGTCTTCACAGCCAGAGAAACAGTATTTCTGAAACACAATATGTGGGTAGAATACAGAGTGCAGAGGGGCAGCTGCTGTGCCCTGCCATGACACATGCCTTGTGCTCTGCCCAGGAGGCGCTGGTGGCCTGGGAAGCAGGGTGTGAGAGGGAAGAGCTTATTATCTTAAACACAGCACTGCCCATCCTGCTGCTGAGTTAGCTGAGGAGCCTGCTCCAGGACACTGCTGTTTGGGGCAGGCAGATGATCCGTGGCTGTTGGGAAAAATCCTGATCTCAGTGTGCTACAGAAGTGTGGAATAATTACTGAGCACTACGAGTGATGAACAGCTTTGACAGATGGCCAGGATAGAAACCAGAACAAAATGTTATTTTGGCTTGATCTGAGCAACAACAGTTTAATTCTTCTGACTTCTCTCTCACCAAAATAAGGAAAACCTAGGAAGGAAAACAAAAAAACCCCAACAAACTGAATTGAATTTTCTTTCAGGAAAACCAAAAATGCATTTGGTTTTAGTCGCCATTCTTCCAATTTTTCTTTCTTCTTGATTAACTTAGCTAAACTTTCTCTAAAAACATATAAACCAGAGAGAGAATACTCCATATCAAATGAAATCCTCCACTGTTTTGTTTTTTTTTTTTTTTTCCCCTAATCCTGTAATTAAACTACACCTAAAATCACAGATATTGCGAAAAACAAGATGCAAATTTAGTGGCTTAGCAGCTTGAAGCATTATATTTTATTCTACACAGAATAATCAACTATATCTCTCCTAAAGCAAACCCTAGTGTACTTGAAACATGCCTTTCACAGGGATAATGCCTTTCGATAGCATTGCTCAGATACCACCAGTCTTCTTTTCCTTTCCCATAGCACTTACAGCCTCAGAAGACACTTAAATATGCCTTAAGAAATGTATTAAGAAATTAAGAAATGACTATTTCACAATGTATTAAGGCAGCTATTCTCTTTTACTAAAACTCTTTCTTATACAAAGCGTCCAAAAGAGTTTTCACACTTAAGCTTTCTGCATGGGGTTTAAGTGTTTAGAGGTTCTTTGTTAGTCTGCTACTTGGAAATGGCCCATCTGCAGTTAACCAGTGTTACACTGCAGAGACCACTCGCAATATTCATAGAAATTGAAAATGTGCATGCCATTAACAGCAGTATCTATCCCTGTATTTTACTTATTACCACACTGGAAAGAAAAAAATTAAAATAGAGCACCAAGTCACTCAGAAAGCAATTAGGAAGGAACAGTTTCAAGGATCTGCAGCAGCTCATACAAGCAAGGAAGACTACTTAAGTGCAATACGTTAATGCAATAAAGAATATATGACCTTGAGTGACAGACAACAAAAAAGTCTGCTTTTGGAAGATGGAAAAGTGACTTTTTTCCTAGGTGTCAGCGTTAAAGAAGCCTGGATATTTGAGAAGCAGAAGGCATCCTTACCTATGTAAACCATGGACAATCACTTCTCCAAGTTGTTTTCAGAGCCTGTTTTTCTCTTGAGCAAGAAAAACTAATTAAATAAAAATAAGAGTCAACGTTACACCTCTGGGTCATACCATCATACCACTTTAAAGTCACTTGCTCTTATCTGTCTCCTAGTATGAATTTCCAAGCTGAGAGTTTTCAGAAACTGGGGAAAAAAAAAAAAAAAAAAAAAAAAAAAAAAGGGGGCAGACAAAACCAAACAATAATGAAATAGAAAGTTTTCATAGTGACAGAATTTAGTGAATATCACTTTTTCCTGAAGGAACGCTATATTCTACCTTGCTCTATGCTTATAAAAGTATCACCTGTCTGTCTAAAACGTAGACATTAGCTAGTGAGAGAGTGTGCCCGAAGCACATGGTGATGGAGAGAACAAAGAGGGGTCTTTGCTCAGGTGTCGCCCTCTTGCTCTGTCTTCACCCACAGGTACCTGGCTGCCCTGGGTTGGCAGCTGTGTCACTCACATCTCTGCCTTCTCAGAGGACCCACTACCTGGAGTGATGTGAGCATTCCCAAGTGAAATGCTGCTGTGCTATATATAAATAGCATACTCACCTCACAGATGAAGTGATTATAGGGTGCACGCTCACCATGAAATCTATGAATCCAGTAATCTATACAGCGTGAAGGCAATATTTTTTTGGGACAAAGCTCTGGCTTGTTAGCCTGCTCCCCTCGCTTCTCTCAGGCAGAGGCAGGACATTCTTTCTTTGCCATCCTTCACAGGATTTGAAGCTTTTGTGTCTGGTAGAAAGACCAAGCTGAAATCCCAGGTTAATCCTGTTATCTGGTACACAGCCTAATGCACGCTTTGCAGAATTCACCTCTATGCTTTCCCCATAAGGAAACAATTTCAAAGGTTTTAAACTGAAAGGAGAATATTAGCTCTTGTGTCCCTCCTTCATCTTCTAAACTGCATTTGCTTTTAGAGTCCCCTATCTGTGCTGGGCAGCAAGATTGACATTCTAAACTCAACTAAATTAAACTTTTTGAATAAGTTATGTATGTGTGCATGCCAAGTATACAAGCAAGTAAGAAAAGAAATCCAAATAAAATAATAATGAACCAGCAGCAATTTTAATCCATAAATCATTAAGTACTCTAGCTCTCCAATAAAAATTCCAGGGCAGACTAAGTGCTTCACTGGTTTCCAGTGATGCTTTTTATGTGAACCAGAATTCACTGTTCCTCTTCCTACATGTACCTCCCACAGAATTTCAGTGCAGTATAAGTGTTTCAAAGAAAACACAGGGGTGGAGCAGCAGGTTTGCAACTAAAGGGTTAACTCACCACAGTGTCTGCTATAGCTCTGTTGTTACTGGAAGGAAGACAATTTTAGAATTTGGTGGAGAGCAGATATCTAACTATTTTTAAGTGCCCAAGTGCCACAAATAGGAACCTAGATCCTTTATATAGTAAATGGAGAAGCAGAGACTCCTAAATTAAATGTTCTGCCTTAAATCTGAAAGACTCTACATCTCTGGAGTCAGACAACATTAATATTTCCCTGGTCTCTTTCTTTCCCTACTGAATAGTGTAATTTTGCCTTGGATTGAATACAAAGAGGGTAGGTTTTGTGACCAATTAATATAAGTACAGGAACAGAATCTGCTTTCTTCTTTCTTTTTTCAAAGTGAGCAAGCACACTCACACACCACTGACCAGCGCAGTCAAACAAAAACCACTTTCTATAAAAGATCTAGAACTATCCACTCTTTTTCTCTCCCTGAGTATGGTGGTCAAGTTATCATAACTGCAAAGTGCCTAGATTCTTAGAGAGCAGAATAAGCCATAAAAGCATACAAAGCTAAAATACATTTCCTGCTATTGTGCCTTCTACTGAACTAACTGAAAGCCTGAGGGCTGCTACGCAAAGCAACACATGCCAGCATGGTGAAGGACAGCTGGAAGAAGAAATGCACATTGTGAATTGTAATAACAATGGGCAGGTGTGTGAGAGATTTCTGAACTCAGGAACATGTCCCTGAAACTTGGCACGTGACGCTGTTCGCTCCTGGGCAGGCATCCAGCAGAGACTGAGAGGGACCGAAACTACTGCTGTTAGTTACGCAGTGTGCACAATTTCAGATTCACTAGAAACCCAGGTATACTAGTGAAACCTTTATAAACCACACTAGGGCAGCTACCAGACAAGAGAATATGATCACACTATGTTTATGGAATATAAGGGAACTTTAAAAAATAGAAACTCAGATTCACACTAAGGATAGGAAAAAAAAACAACAAAAACAAACAACAAAAGATCAGCAAATCTGCTTAAAAATAAGGGTTGATTACCTGTGACATTCTTGATAGTATTTAGATAACTACTTAAATATATGTGTCATTTGGGATAGAAATTGGGCGTCTTTTCTACCACAGGGGGATCCTCAATTATTAGCACTGAGATACAGGCATCCCCAGAGATCAAACGTGGCTCTCTTAGTCCTACTGAATAAAGGGGGAGCCCATATGATTAGTTCAGACATACAAGGTTGAAAACACAGAAAAAGAATAAATGAACATATATAAATATATAAATGAACAGCATAGAAATGTACTGTTAAGTAAAAATCATAAGTGAAAAAAATAATGGTGTAAAAAGTCACTTTTGCGCATGTGTACTGCTTCTTAGAGACTGCGTATCGCCAGGCTGGATTGCATTCTTCTTTTTTTTAAGCATTGTTTGTCGAAATTACTAATATTTTATATTCTTTGAATCCTGCTCAGTAGACTATAGGTATTGATTATCTATTATTTTTATTCATGTATGGTTTAGAAGTCTACATCAGGGTCAGTTAATTTCAAGTTCCCTTTAAGTTTAATAGAGTCACTTCTAGGATACAGACTATCTGATTAAAGGTAGAGGTGTGTGTTATGAGTTTTCCCAAACTCATAGGCTCAGGTGAATCCCAGTCAAGGTACATGCCTGTCTAAGACAGATTTCAGTCACTGTAAGAGTTTTCGAAGATAACTACATTTAAGAATAGATTTTCTGGTTAAATAATCTGAACAAAAAGTTTTCTGAGGCATATAGTGGTGGCTCCAAAATGAATCCTATCCTTTGAGTACTCAAAACTGAACTCTGCCTGTAATTACTATGATCTTATAAAAAACATATCAAATTGCACAGGGCAATTTTCCTTCTGATAGCATCAAGAATTTTGTGATAAATAATGTGATCCACAAAACATTTTTTTGTACTAAGTTAAAAATATTTTTCATCTCTGTCCCAGCAGTAATAATAAATCAATAAATACAAAAAAAAACACCTTAAATAATATATTGTCATATATGTTATTCATGGAAATCTAAACAAAAATTTTGTGGCTTGTTCAATTTCTCATATGCTTGTGCCTCTTTGGGTAAATCTAAGAAATCCTAATATTTAAAGAGTATATGGAAATGAGTAGAAATGATGCCTTGGGTACAGGCATAGTTCGGCTACAAAATTCAAAAATGCAAAGAGAGATTTAATGTCCTACTCAGAAAGATACTTAAACACATCTTCAATTTTGAATGGTCAAAGGAATTAAAAATGTGCCTAATGTTAAGCACATGTTTAAACACCTTTCCCGACTGAGAGTGTTTTCTTGAGCTGAAAAGGAGACTGAGTTCGGAAGCAAGAGAGTATCAAATGCCAAAATTAAAAAATACCCTTCTGCATATTTTATTGTGCTCTTCTTGGAACACATGGTGTTTTCTGAGCTTCTGACATGCTTTTAAAAAGAAAACACTGGTAGAAAAGAAGCCATCCTAAACCACAACATGAAAATCCATATTGATGATATAAATGCTGAAGGATCAGTCCAAATAAATCAACAAGACAGGGAATACACAGCTCTAATCTGTATGAAGTAATTGTGCAAGTTATCTTAGAGGGCAGTAACAACAACTTGGAGAATGGGATTTTTCTGATGGGGAAGAATAAAATAAAATAATAAAATAAATAAAATAATATAAAAAAATTAAATAAAATAAAATTCCCTAGGTAGAGTAAAGCCTTTTTCATTAGTAAACACTAGGATGGGATCCAACTGGCTCAATTGTTTGTTAATCTCTACTTCATTCTCTGTGACATTAACTATCTGCTTTTGACTGGCAGTCATCTCTTCTCAGTTTGGACAGTTTCCCTGTTAGTGTACCAGGTACATGGTTTGTACAGTAGTTATCAGGCAAAACTGTATATTGGACTGGACTGAAAGAGAATCCTGTCAATGTGTGTCAAATATCATGGGAATTTGGGGGTGTGTGATGTGGTGCGTGTATGTTTAACCAGATGCCTCATACTGTAGGAAAAGCTTTGGTAGGAAAAAAAATTACAGCCCCCCCCAACCCTTCATTTTATAAATCCTTGTTTTGTCACCTGTGAGCAGTCCGTTACCAAGGCATTAGCAAAAGTCTGTTTCCTCTCTTGTCACTACAGTACAATGTGTCCTGAGACTTATTATAAAAATGCAAGCAACAGCTGTAAAGCACAGTCATTAATCTCCAACTGACTGCTGGCTCATAAGTACATGGACATCTTTACGTATATATGCATGTATACTCATATACACAGTAAAAATACAATGATGGCCATTTTCATGATTCTGCCTCCAAAAAATGAAAAACCAACAAAAACACAAAATAATCATGAATAGAAAACTATTTCAAGGAGTGAAAAAATTAAATCTGACATTACCTTGGCAATTCAGTGATGGTGTTCATATTTGATAGAGAAAAATGGAGTAAGAGCAGCTTTGGAATCCATAGTGAGCCCATGCATAAATGGGCAGAGATGAAGCTTGAGGCACAAACCTGGAGCAAATCACACAGCAGCATACAAAGGAGTAGGTTGTGCATCTGAAAGCACGAAAAAGAAACATGCTGTGTCTGGAAAGGTAAGTGTTTGAAAATACAACAAACATAGCTCCTATTCATTCTGAGTAAGTTTGGAGGTAAAGGGGCTAAAACATTTCTAGCCATTGTCTCATGTATTAAGAGTTTGACCTCCAAAATTTAACATTGGGGTGTACTAGTCTTTGTATGCTGATGGTTTGCTCATCTGTGCTCCTGGATTTTCTGTGCTCACTGGTTTTGCCTTTCATGGGACACAACAAAAAGAGAGTGTTTTGGTCTTACTGCTAATAACTGTGCTGTTGTTTGCTCCAGAGATTATGTGTAGACCCACCAACTGAAATTGGCTTGCTTTCTCTTTAACTGTCCACAGTCTGTAAGTACCCTTGCTTTGAAAAGACATTATGCCACTGTTGTGTTGAATAGAATATTAAATAACACCCAAAATGGCATTAAATTAGCACTAAATAGACATTTCCCACTATGAATATAACCAAATGAATTTTACTGTATCTGGCTAGAGCATATAAACTACATTAACTGTCTAATGAGGATAAAATGAAAAATGATTTACACACTTGACTGCTTCCTAGTACTTTCTCCTGGTTTGACCAGTCTATTCCAGCAGTGTTTCTTCTTGGCAATTTCTGTGTTGTTCCATCCAGTGCTAAAAAGAAATACATGTTTGGTGCAAAGGACACGTGTTGAGGGAAGTGGAAAGCTGCAGCAGCTGTCATGCAGGGAACCAATGCTTCCAGAAGCATATTGTTTTTTCTGGAAATGGCTTTGTCTGTGGTGAAGTAAATTATTTAAAGCCTAATTGTTTGACTAAAGATAAAAATAAACCTGGCCATTTCCCTGCATTGGATCAGACCTATGTAGGTCTCTACATTAATGCTCTGTTTCTTAAAGGGGTGAGTAGAAGGTGTAGGGAGTTGAGTAATTAGGAGCAAGCCCACTCACAGGTGAATTGCTTCCTTAAAAAAAAAATAAATAAAAGTCTTTGAAGGTTGAACTAGAATAGATTAATTCAGATATGTGACTGCACACTGCATGGTAGGAGGGAATAAAGTTGGGCATGTTTAAGAAACTCAACTTTATATAGAGACCCATATAGAAATCAGTTATGCTGGCAGTTAACAGAAAATTTGTGTTTTGGCACCCATTTCTACATCCATGTAGCCAAAATCAACTTCTATTGTCACACCTGGATAGAGCATAGACAAACATAAATAGTGGAAATAAAGAGATAGGAAGTAATTCCAGCCAGATTCTAAAGGTGCAAAATAGTCAACTCAATGGTTTACGTAGAATTGCATATTTCAAGTCTGGTTGCTCTCAGGTACCTTTAAGTTCATTTCTCTCCACTGTGAAATAAAGTGGATACAGCTGGGACATCTGCTGCAGCTAAATCACAGGTGGTACTCATCTGCCACAAAGAAGGCAGATGTTTTTGTCACTGTCATCGTAACTCCCCCAGTGCCTTGACCTAGTGAGGTTGTCTTCAGGCTAACTTAGGATCTTCTAAACTGATGAACATTAGGGACTGTAAGAGTTATGTCCTTTTTCTTCATAACTCTTCCTGTCAGGTTTTGACATGATGATGATTTGCTTGTGGATAACCAGAGAAATTGTGCTTTCTGACAGCTTCAGACAACATAACCAGCAAAGAAAGAAGGGTTATATTTTCTAGGGTTCAATGAAACTTTAAATGCAAAACTGTTCCAAGGTAAAAATTGCTATATCCAACGTACATCCAGTATGAGTTTTCATATGGCATAGACATCAAATGATACCTGAGGTGGCAGAAGTGTTTAGAGGTAGATGAAACTACAAATTATCAGCATAAAAAGGTACTGATGCCTGTTTGAAAGAAATTGAGACATTTTCCTCTGCTATAATAATGAAAAGTGATATAATCTGCAAACATGATCTGTTTCTAAGGGTCTTCATATAGATACAGAGCTCACATGCTGGGTCACCCTCCTATCAAACAGATGGATCCTTTCATTTCCAGGACTGTGAGAGGATGAGATTGTCATTGAGAGCCAGATGGACGTAAAGGCAGAGGCAACAGCAAAGGAGAAAGCTGGGGTTGTGCTTTACAGTTTTCTTTCTTATAGCATAAATGGCAACTCTATGAAAAGGGACAAGTTTAGCAGAGATTCAGCAAGGGCATCAGGTGACAAAAAAACCTTCTCAGTTACATGGTTTCTGTCATGTGCAGGTGTCTCAGGCTGCACTTCACCTCACTACAGTTTGCTCAGCTGGTGAAATTCCTTACTTATCCTCAAGTGAGGATTTGCCTGGGGGCTTTTCTACATACACTTACACTACTGCTGGGTAAACTCATGGCAAGAAGATTATCATTAGCAAAATTTCTCCCATACAAACAGTTCATCCTCTTATTTTCCCCATATGGTAACCTGCTATCTGCACAGCTTTTCTGCTCCCACTACAAAATTTTGTTTGTCAGCATATATGTGTTGGGCCATGAGAAGAGATTAATCCTTGCTAGATTAATACCTCTGAAATAAAAGAATTCTGTTAGGTATTTCATATTGCTGTTAAGCAGACAGATCAATCACAGAAATAATTCTGTCTGGAAATTTTTCTTCACAGAGGCAAAAATATTTTAAGAGAAATAATACAAGGAATGGAAGCTGATTTCTGAACCACAAAAGATAAACACCATATCTTTTCCAAAGTTAGTAATATGACCTTATTTAAACATTGTTTCTCACTGCATGGTTTTGTTTGGGTTTTTTTTTCATATACTAATCTCAAGAAATCTAGGTGTGTATTCAGCTTTTTATGTCATCTGGCCTCTACAAACATTGCAATTAATGGTGCCAAATGCAATAATTTTCTCAGAAATAAGACGTAATGGAATATTTTAGTCTAGATTTTCATTGTAATGGAAGCCTGGTGTGCTCCAGAGTGCAACGCCTGGCACATGTAAATAACAAAGCATAGAGGAGGTTACTAAGTACTGCTGTTATGAAAGTTCACTAGGACTAAGTCTAAGAGCAGTACTACTATCACCAGACTTCAGGGATAACAGCAGACTAAAATGAAGCATTTTTTTTAGCAGAAATAACTTTTGTGGTAAAGATGCATTTTAAGTTGAAAGATTATTAGGGAGGAATGAGGAGAAATGTTTTCATATTCAGAACTGAAACATACTGTTTAAAAAGCAGTGGTTTTGAAGAAGTTCAGGTATTGCCCACATACAAGTGCTCTGGGCAGATATTTGCCTATGGTTTTAGCAAATTTGAAGTAAAATTTGTCTCACACTCTTAGAGTGTGTTTCCCCAGAATAATTCTAACAGCAGACAGACTTTATTCTTGGATTTTGCCTTGGGGTGTTTGTTTCATTTTTTGTTGCTTTCAACAGAATGTGAGCCTGGGTTATTCACATGCCTTGGAGTTATTGGTCTCACCTAGACTTTGCAATCAGTGACAAAGATTCTGATACAGTCAACTGCTCACAGAACTGTGAATCTGAAAATTCATAAGCACATAAAAATATTTTACACAAAGCAGATGATCTTCTGACATATTTATGCAGCTAAAAAAGGAAACTGAGGCTCAGTATCTTTCTAAGAAACAGGTACTGTCACATTTCAGAAAACCCCACTAGATACTGTTCTGTCCCTTTGAGCACCTAAATATACCTGAACCATAGCTTAAATTCAAACAAATATAGAAGTCCTTTCAGGAATAGGTATGCCTTTTAGACCACTCCTGTTGGCAAGGGGTAAAAAAATGGCAAAAGTCTTCTGAGGAAAGGAGATGTGAATAAATGTTCATGGGTTCAACCTTTTAAATGCATAATACACAACTGATTAAAAAAATAGGAAAATTGTTCAATATTTGAATATTTTGTTATGTATTTCTTTCTCTAATAATTTTCAGGGCTCTGTTGCATCTTTAATTTTATTGATTTTTTTCTTCTTTTATTTTGCTGGCAGTAGGTAGGTGGATTAAATTAGTACAGTGGAGAGAATGTTCTGTATTTTTCATAAATCATAAAGGAAGGCAAATTAACACATTTGATATAATTTCACCTATTGTGGTTGAATGTTTCTTTGCTGGTTTCAAGGTTCCTTTTTATAATGTCAGTTGCTATAGAAAACCACATATAATAATGACTATAAGAAGCCTCTGTACTTAAGAACTTTCCATTCCTTACTACTAAAATATGACAATTGCTCACACATATAAAACACAAGCAAGCAGATAGCAACAACAAACCAAACCAACCAACCAACAAAACAAAACACAACAAATCACAAAACCCAGACTGAGATATCTTTCAAAATACTTTTTTAGAAAAATGTGAGGTTTTGGGTTGGTTTTTTTATCATTCTGGATCTGAAATTATGGTCCCAGTCTTCTAAAATACTTGCAGTTTACTGTATGCAAAACAGATTCAAAATCAAATTGAAAATCAGGATGAGACTAAGTTTTAATTTCACAATAATCTTTTTTTTCTTTCTTTTTTTTTTATTAGTGTTTTTCTCATGCTAAAATGAAATTGAAATAAACTCTGACAATTCACATAATTTCCAGAAGTGGATGTCTGGTTTCCAGTTAGACTATATTTTTAGTTTTGCTCATCATAGTGTCTGATTTTCTAGTTAAGGTAACATCTGTCAGTCTGGAAGTTGTCCTAAAATTCAAAATGCATTTGATAATCTGTATTGCAAACACTGTAGCTTGACGTCCCAGAAGCTTTGTTGCATTGCCAGATACGAAAAGGTCTCTCAGCTTTACATTTTCTGCTGTGTGAAACTGATGCAGATGTAGCTCTTGAGGAACAGGATGTCCACCAGTTGGATTCCTTTCATCCCTGTCCCTGAGAGAAGGTCTTTCTGAACCAAGTTTTCTCATTTTGTGACTCATAGTGAGAGATAAGGGAAGAAATATCATCCTATGATTCAGTGATTCTAAATCCTAGAAAGGAATCAATTCTTACAGTCACATCATTCTAAATTTAAATAAATAAATAAATAAATAAATATATTTTGATATGCACTACATCATATGGTATAAAGAGTTCATGCAGCTCAATTTAGTTAATGTGATCTGAAGTCAGATTTAAATAACAGCATAGAAATATTGTATAGTAATTTATCAGCTGTTAATGACACCTCCTATTTAGTTTTATCTCTACCTCCTTACATAAGCAATGTTCTGTGGGACTTAATCAGTACATATTGAAACCATTGAAAATATAACTTTTGCCATCAATATCCTATTACCAATAGCCAATTACCAATAAAGTGTGATTAAATATTTTCTTAATTAATAATTATCCTCTATTAATCATTACATGAGTCAACCATCCCTGTTCCTGCAAACTAAAACATGAATCTCAAAACACTGCAAGCATGGCAAGCAGAGGAACTAACCGTGATCAGTAAACAGCTCTCACCCAGAATTCTCTAAATATTCTTATTTAACTTCATTCACAAAGTATCGAACAACAGAAATCAAGAGACAGGAAAAATAAAAAAAGGTTATTTACATCTTAATCACAAGTCCCTTCATTAGTCCTTTTTCATTGTCAATAATGTTGCTTTCTCATTGCTTTTAGCCATTATTGGCATTTGAGCATTTATCTGAGCCTGGTCTGCTTTTCCTTTGTTTTAAAAAGCTTAAAGCTTCTCTTACACAGTGCATAGGTAAGAGCTGCCACTTGTGGTAGAAATGGCTAACATAGCAATTAACTTTTGAGGTATTTTAGATTTTTGCTTATGAAAAAGGAATTCTAAATTGTGAGCAAAACTATAAAATCATACCTAAAACCTGCCATAAATCAAAAAATGTTCGACCTAAATCTACATTCTTAATCAGCTCAGAAGCTTCTCTTTCCCCCTTCCCCCCACATTACCTCAATATTTTTGCCTGCCCCCCCTTTTTTTTTTGTCAAGTATTTAAAGCAGATAGTCATGTCATCCTACTGAAATATTTTTTTTCTTTTAGTTTTTTTTCCCTTTTTTTGATGCCTGGAAGAAACAAAAATCTTGTGGGAAAGTTTCTCTTTATTAATTGGGGTTTTGTTATTTTTCTTTTTTGAGGAAGTAGTGATATAGAGAGGCAGTATTGCATTTCAGATGAATGCTAGAACATTTTTGCTACATGTCTGGAAGCATCTTGGGACAAACTATTTGAAATTTACCTTTGGGGGGCTGGGGGCTGTCACACAAATGTTGCTTTGAACCGTAAAGGATATAATATACTGTATAAAATGGATGATTCATATTTTCCTCCTTTTTCTTCCATCTCCAAAATCATTGCATCTCACTTCTTATCTGCTCACATTTAAGTGTATTATCTTGCCAGGCAGCTGTCACTTTTTACAGTTACTTTAGGAGAGCTGTGTCAGTATGGGACTGGGCGCAATCACTCTGTGATTTATAGCAGCAGAAACAGCCTGTTGGCAGAATTCATTTGACTTAACTTGCACCATCTAAAAGATAAAACCTTCCTCCAGCCTTGTACTCCAGGAGCCTTTATTGTTTTTGGAAGGGTAGCTGACAATCTCTAGAAAGTGGTTTCTCAAGTACCAAGGTTGGTACTATATAATACCTACCTAGGGAAAAAATACTTCTTTCACTTTGGCTGCAGTGAAAACGCAGGCAGTTGTCTAAAACAGTCATGTTACTTTTATGTGGCTGAAGTCTGATGGAATGAATACAGACTTTCTTCTTATTCACATGGCTAAAAGTTTGGGTCTCTTCATTCCTAATCATTCAAGTCAGAAGTGAGATTTAAGATGGATCTTTTTGGTGAATATCTTAATTCTTAGCCTACTTGAATTGCATTAAAAACAAGACCTCACTGTGCACGGCCATGCAGGAGAGGGTAAGTTTGCCTTTGTCTTCCCTGCATAGAAACATGGTGACAGCAAGCTGTGAGCAGACAAGAGCTCCTTCTCTTCCTGAGGAAGGGTAAATTTTCTTTTATTTTCCATAAATTGAAGCAGCAGTGTAACCAATGAGACCCTTCCATCTTCTTGATTGATGAGCTGAAAAACATGTTCAGCTCTATTGATCTCCTTTACCTGCTCAATATGAGGGTGTAGATCAGAGTCATGTTGTGGGGGAACAGCTGAGTGAGGAATGAAGAGACCCAAACTCTGTATATGTGGATAGCAAAAGGACAGAGGCAGAAGTGTTTATATGCTTATTTTACACTTGTCCTTGTTACAAAATAAGGAAAAAAAAAGGAAGCCAAGATTTGCTATCCAGTGTGCTGGAGCTTAGGCAGCTATTGACCAGGGCCCTGTGTTTGGCTTATTCAGGACAGCCTTTACTAAGTGGGTGCAATGCACAAGAAGGACCTGAGCCAAGTTACAGAGCTGGTTATGAATCTGTTGACTTCAGAAGACTTTGGAGCTGTTTCTTAGAGTTTAAGTAATTCCTGTTTACCCCTGCAACATTCAGAAGGGCAAAGAGGGAGTTGTGAGTTCTGCACAATGCGCTCCTTGTACAGCACAGACAGGTAGATTCTAGTTAATTATTTCTGGTTTGCCCTGACACATCAAAACAGTCTGTTACAAGTTGCTCCTTCTCTTGCACCCACCCTTTAAAACAAAAAAAATAACACCGCTCTATTTAAAAGGCTCAAAGATGGCACTTCAACAGATGGCACTTCAGCAGTGATTAGTGTCTGCTGGTCAAGCCTGTAGCCTGTTATTGCTTGCTATTTAAATCTATCACCAATATTTTTTGACTGCATTTGCAGTTAATGTCAGCTGAGCAATATTTAATTCCTTGATTCACAAACTTGGTCTTGACAACAGATATATTTTCTCAGGCCTCATTATGCTTCCACTGGCATTTGTAGCTGGCTTTCTTTTTTTATTTGCTCTGCTGCTGGGAATCAGGGTTTATTGTAAGATGTCCAATGCTCATGAGCAATAAAGTCATAAAAGAATTGAAAAAGGTGATAAACAGAAGATATTCTTGGCTGTAACATAGGTCATTTAAGAGAACGCAATGGGCTTCCTTTCCACTTAAAGAGACATCTTGTTCTTTTGTATTAAAAAAATGAATCTGTTGGCCTATGTAGGGCTTCCCCCTGCTTCATCATCTAAGGGTGATAGAAGACCTAAATTTAAAAGCATACGCTACCACAGCATTCTTGAAGTATCAGTCTACAGTTAAAAATTGCCAGATTTTAAGGGGTTGTACCTATACTATTATTTCCTAAACTATGACAGTTCTTGGCAGTTATAGTCATTGGCTTCTTCAGATTTGAAATTAGAATTTAGAATATTGCAGGTGTGTTTTAAGTGGAGTTTAAATGGTAAACAGAAGGATAATCTTTTACAAGCTATTTGTCTCAAACAAATGGAAACAGACCTTCAAGGGGTTTTCTAATTCAGTGGCTACAGACTGATGGACCACAGGACATGAGGAATGATCCATCAAAAAATTTTAAAACGCATAAGCCCTCCTCATTGACTCAAGTAATCAAATGAAAGAAAATAGGAAAAATAAATATAAATGAAGACTCAAATGACATGTTTTTCTGATGGTAAAGAAAGTGAATATGGAAGAAACATACAAGAGGCTCTGTGGGTTTTATGTGAAAAAATGTTACGTAGCTCTTAAATGCTTTTCAGAACATTTATGTGATACTTGGTTGACTGAATAAAAGCATCAAGCTATGACTTCTCACTTCCTAACTTATCTTAAAGATCACCAGCTATGACATTTCCACAAATTCAATGGGCAGTCTGTGCTAGTGATTCAACATTTCCTAATAGACATGAGCTATGCCCTTCACTGCAACTTGACTCCATCACTTTTTGTCTCACATATCTGGAGAACAGGTTATTCCCCTTCCCTTGTGTAACAGCCAAAACTGAGCACAACACTCAAATTACTCATGTGGCTAAAAATGTCCATATACCAGAATGTAATTACATAAGCCAAGTACTAGCATTTGTCTTAGTGGGACTAGAGGTGTTACAGAAGATAAAAGGTTTGAAACCTGATTAACCAGAAACTATACACTCAGAAATAAACCATCTGCTGCCCTTATAATATTCACATTTGTCTGGTGAGAAGTGGAAAGGGCTCAAATATACTAATTTAAAACTTCTTTAGCAACACCACTGTGTTGCCTCTGGCAATATTCTTATGACTGTATATATATTAATATATATTTTTATTTCAAATTACTTCCTGTTCCTTCTAATTGTGTCCTGCAGATTTTTATGCCAGGTAATTAGTTCTCTAGACTCTTAAAAAATTGTCAGGTTTTGTCTAAAGATATGTTTAATTGTAACTTTTTGGAAACATTGCTTGTTACTGAAAAAATTTATCAGTAGAATCAGGGAACTATTTTTAATGATGATTGCTATTTGAACAGAGGAATATTTTTAGCTAAATCTAAAATGCAAAAAAGCTTTATGGTTTGATGGAACTTTAAGTGAGTACAAAACTGTAATACATCTACCAAGCACAGATAACACATTATCTTAATTCAAATTATGAAGGTATTTATAGAACAGGCCAGCAAGTGGAAGTACATACCGTGCATAAATCATGAATGATAAGACTAAAATTTTTGAAATTAAACTAAATAGACAGTCAAACAAGTTTTCATGTAGAGTCTTATTCACTTTAACTGTCTTGCCAAGAATTGTAACTGCTTCATTCCACGTGACGTTACTTATTTTCCTGGAAATAATAAGTGTCTCTCAATTTTAAGAAAGATAGGAAACAACTTTACTGCAACTGCTGGGATACATTTGTGTCTCAGTTAATCAAAATGTATGTACCGTAAGCTTAATGTTGGCTCAGAGTGGAAAATGGAATTTTCCAGAGACCGTAGTGTTATGAATTGCCATGACTCATAACATATTCCAATAATCACTGCCTATGGGTAGTGTATTGTAATGGATGTAGAATGCCTATTCCAATGGTCTTTAACCATGGTATCTTTTATGTGGACTCCATATTATGCAGTTTATTTTCATAGTTGAAGCATTAGATGAAACCATAATATTTACTGTTACAGATTTGTTCATAGTCAGTGTAATATATTGTTAGGTGACCCCCAGGAAAAAAAAAAAAAATGAGGTAGCTAAAAGGACTCATATGTAATGTGTGCCTTTTGATATATATATTACTTTGAAAACCCTGGTTATATTGGTAAAGTGTTATAAAAGGAAGTATGCTTTTTTTATCCAGAAATATTTAGGTGAACGTACTGTGTGACTGTAATGACCGATAACCTCTAAGGTGAAAATAATCTCCAAACCCTAAAGACAGATGTGGAGAGAAATAACAGAGGTAATCACTGGTACTTCTCAAGAGTAGATCATCTCTGACCCAGAGATACCACTAATAGTAGAAAAGGAGGGGGTGAGGGAGGATTACTTGTCCTAGGGCCCTTTTAACCCCTTCCTTGCCACTTTAAGATATTAGCCAGAGTGCTAAATACTTTTCTTGTGAATCCAAGTGTTGGCATACTTGTACATTATGTACAAATTAATTGTACTTAGATTGGAAATCTTTACTATGTAGCTTTCACAGAAAAGTATGGAAATTGCTTTTCTTTTACACCTCTCTTCCTGGGGTTGCTAAGCATGATGGCTCTACTTGTCTCCTTTGTAAAACAAGGCTGTTCAAGCAACCAGCTGTGGCATTTGTTAGTAAAATGCAGTTAGAGTTGACTGGAAAAATGTGAACCATATTGTTTGAGTTTTCGAAAAAAGTTTCTGCATGTTTAGGTTATGCTTGTAAATGGCCAGAAGCAGTGGGTGGTGTCACTCTCTGATGCAGCAGCTGAGATGGAAGTAATACAGGAGAATCAGGTGCAGGGGAGCTAAGGTTCAGTCCCTTTCCTGACTCATGAGTTTTATTTTTCTTCTTTCCCTCAGAACTGCATCTCCTTTCCCTCAGAACTGTATCTCCTTTGTTAGGCTTTAGCCTGTTTTTAGGTGTGCTCTCAGGGTCTGCTTCTAAGGATATCCACCTTTTCTTGGAATGAGTTATGAGAGAGCAGAAATTAAAAATGCAGCTTTTTATATCACTATTAGGTGAGCGGGTCATTCTTACTTGCCCTTTGAATAAATATGTATGCCACGCAAAATGGAATGTACCCAGTAGGAGGAACCAAGAGACGTTCACCTGCATATACATAAGTGTGCTGAATATATGCATTTTCTCGATGAACTCAGAGATTTTAATCTCTGTTTTACAAACTTTTAGTAGAAGATTCCAAGAATTAGATGATGGAGTGGAATTTGGAAGAAATTTTATTTGCTGGCTTCTACTGAAGATTTCCTCTTAGTGGCAAAAAAAAAAAAAAAAAAAAAAAAAACTTTAGGAGATGCTTATAAATTTCAGAATATAAAAATACAGACAACAGAACAACAGTATTCTGTAGTATGTCTTGCCCGGCCTAGCTGAGAAGCTAAACCCATGCTTTTTAATTGTAAAGCCACATTGCATGCACACAAGGCAAGTAAGAATGCCTGTCTCCTCCACTGCTTAGAGGGTTCTTCTCCATAAAGACTATGACGAAAATATTTTCCACAAGGTTGTTTCTTAGCCAGTCAATGTGGGTGTAAAGGACCTTGATGTGAAGGATTTCTCAGCTAGACTAGCTGCTGGGAGAACTTTGAGATAGCAGAGGAATGTTGCTGGGAAAGTTTTGAGAGCATAGAGGAGTATTGCAGGGAAAGTTTGGCAAGATAAGAAGGAAGAAAGAAGTGAGGAACCAGTACCCAATGTGGGGATGACAACAAGAAGCAGGCATCCAATCAAGGCAACCAGTGAGCAAGAGATAAACCGATGAAGAAGTGAAAGTACTCACGTGGACAGTGATAGCTAACCAATTGTATTGCCTTTCATACATGCAGATACTTCGTATAGCCTATATCAATCCTGGACCATCGGGAAATAAACGATTTTGTTTCCTAACCAGAAACGGGGTCTGTGCCTTATTCTCCACAAGTCTCTTCTCAGCTTCTACTATTCCATGGGGTTACTTTATTCTACTTGCAGAACATTGCACTTTTTCTTCTTGAATTTTCTTCAGTTTCTGTTGGCCCAGTTCCGAAGTTTATCAAGGACTTCTGGATTGAGTCTCTCTTTTTGTTTGATGACATTTGTTGGTCCCAGGACTGTGTCTGATCAACCCCAGAAGCTACTTCTGAATTCAGGGTTTATATCTTGTGCTGAAATTTTCTGAAACACTGGTATCTTCGTATTCTCAACTTTTCTATTCAAGTTGAAGCTGCATACCCTGAAAAACTGAGAGACTATCTTGAACCATATTTTATGTCTCCTTCAGAAAAGGAGATACAATTTCCTTCTACTTAATCTAAAAACCCCCTCAGGTTTCTTATTTGACTTGTATTTCTAATTAGTTACATGAGTTCTCTAATCAAAGGGCACTTAAACAAAAGGTTGGCAGTATCGTGAAACTTGGTACATTGGGAGTATTTCTAATAACATAGACTATTCAAAGATTTTACTTAAGATCCTGTAGGGTAAAACGGACAAAACACAAGGAAGAGATCTGGATGACCAAGCTAAGCATAAAATAGAATTTTATTTCCAGGATTTTTTATCTCCGTACTGGCTTGCTACTCCCTTTCTAATGACAAGGAAGTTAAGAAAGATTTGGCCTCTATTTTGCTACGTATTCAGAAAGTGGGTCTCTGAATGGCTCCTCAGTTGCCCTTCTGCTGCTTAAGTCCTGTGCTAAGTCTCTGACTAAGAATCTTCCCAAACTGAAGTTTGGGTATATCAGCCAACTCTCGAAGAAATTGCCCTACTTTTTCTGGGGCTGTGTAGACATTCATCTACTCCTACTGAGGACTCTGGCAAAAAGGTAGCTTCTAGTTTGTAATGACTGTATTTAATGGGTTAGAAAATGTCAATATAAATAAGAATCAGACAAAACTAATGCAACTCAGCCTAGGGGCTTATCTTGGCCCCAGCTACAAAACACTGGATAATCAGCTGTAATGCCATAGTGAGGATTCCAGGCTTTCAGAACAGAAGATTTACAGCACCACATAAATTCTTCTGTACTTGCTATTGCTTTTATTTCCTAGTACAAACTTAAGGGAATCCCGTGAGTGTGTGGTAACTGGCAATGTTTTATTTTGGGATACACTGCAGATGGTATATCCAGGTGGTGATTTCTGATTCAAAGCTGTGGTCAATAAAAAGTGATGGAAAAATGTTAGTAAAGTCTTGGCCAGACTTTATCTATGCCTTTAGGAATCTGAATGAGACTTTCCAACTGATACAATATCTTCTTTGTTCTTTGTTACCCAGGCTCTACCCACCCTCTTATTACATGGCAAAGGAAGATTAAAAAGTGAATATATCCTCTAGATATTTTCCTCTGAAGCAATGATGTAATAGGGAGGAAAAAAAAACCCGAAATCAATAAAAAGCCAAATAGTGCATAGAGGAGTGAATCACAAGTGGACCAAATAAATGACACAATTTTCTCCATTAACATCCCACAAGAAAAATGGACATACACTAAAATGTTTCAAACCAATCACATCACAGTAAGGAAAAAGTAGGGAAAATATAAAAAAAAAAATAAAAATCAGAAGAAACAATAAGCAATACACATAAGACATCCAGAATTTAAACTTTCTGGCAGTAGTGACAAATGTGATTATATTTAACCTTCTTCTTATTTTCAATTTAAAACAAAATGTGCCTTTCTGTTCAAGATGGAGCTCTCCCAGTCCTGTAAGTTGGTGGACAAGCAAGAGGAATCTTAAGCTGAGGGTGCTTTCATGCATGAAAGATAGAGGAACAATCCATTACTAGAACATGAAATATCTATATCTAAAAAAACAATTGCAAATATGTCTCCAAACATCTCCTGGATGCTGTGCTGTTTTAATTCTTGCAGTATGCAACAATTGTTACCTGAGCTCTAAGTAGGTCACAGTCTGAAACTTTTCATTGAGTATATTCAGTCAGAAAACTGCGAATGCAAAATAAAATCACAATCAGAACTGTGTTATTCATGAATCAAATGAAAAGCAGACAAAAAAATATCATCTTTAAGGTCAATATACAACAACTGTAGTACAGTCTGTTGTTTTCAACTGAAAGGAAAATAGAGGCCTAGAAAAAGTAAAATGCCGAAGGGCAGGAAAAAAGTTATTCTGAGTCTCTAAATATAGAAATCTCTCTTGTGCTTCTTTATAAAAGATAGGACCAGCTGCAAGAGCCATCCACATCAGCACATTTTTTCATGATGTCTTGTTGACCTTTTCCTTTATATTGAATGCAAGTTCCAAAGCAGAAGGGATCTGTATTGTTGCACATCCCTAATAAAACTAGGTGAAAAAAAGGCACAGATAAACAATTAAATCCGAATAGTACTTCAAAATAATTGATTCCTGCTACACCCTCAAAAAAAAAAAAGGAATTTTGATGGCTACTTCAATCACTTTTTCTTTGTGAGAATGAAGATGTATAGAAGTAACAACGTTATTCGCAGTTTGTATATGTATTTCGGTTTGTCCCAGTGTTCTGCATAAAAAAGCTGGATACCTGTAAGTCAAGAGGATAGGATTTTAAAGTAACGTAGATCTGGTTATGATTAATTTCAGAAAATAGACCTGCTGATAAGATCTTACAGAAGAGAAACAGCAATTAAAAGAAAATTTGTGTAATATTCAGAGCTCCTTCACCTCTTTGTATTTTATAACGAGGTTGAGCTACCAACAGCTAATAAAGAATCCTAGTGACTTATCTCTATGAATACTGAATAACAGTCAAAAAGAAGCCCTTTTATTTAATATCTTGTGTAATCTGTTTCAAGCACTTCTAAAAGATTGCTATACTTATTTCAGAGGTTTATTCTAGGCCTTTTAACAAAGATTCTTATGTCTATTAAAGGTATGGAGATACATCATTGAAAACTACCTACTTTAAGGTCAATAGAAGACATACTCTTTTGTTGAATGCTTTTACAGCATTTTCAAGAAGTTCTGAAGTAGTTAAGAACTTTCCCAACTTGCGCTCGCATAGGTGATTGATTCTAGATTTAGGTGGTTTAGAATCCTACTTCTGACAAGGATATCCAATCTGTGACCAGACCTATTGTCTTTACTCTCAGAGGAGAGAAGAAGATTAATTACACCAGCATAACTAACACCTAAAGCTTAGAAAATCATAGGCTTTAATTTCCATAGAGCTATGTAACTGGGCAAACTCCACTCTCTAAGACTTCAGCAAGCTGCCAGAACACTGGGTTTGGTATATCTGAGTTACTGAGCACTTGATTATTTTTGTTCTTCTTGCATAAGACAAGCTAATTCATAAAGTTTATTTATAATACATGTTTGTATGTGTGCATTTGTATATTTAAGAATTTTGGAAAATATGCTTTTTAATCTAGATGATAAAATGAATTATACAGCCATATATTAGAACGCACCAGTTTTTAAAGTCCTATTCCCTTCTCTCTCTGGGCTGTACATTCCAAAGAAAATGGCATCTGCATACTCCAATAGAAAAATTAGAGTATATGCATATAAGACAAATATATTTAATAATCAAAAAATTATTTACCATAAAAATTATCAGGGACTAGTAAAAAGAGGAGAAAATATAATTATACAAGTGATTAAGATAAATAATAGGAAATATTTCAAGTATATGGAGAGGAAGAAGTCAACAAATGAGAAGCTAATGTTTCTCAGAGAGAAAAAAGATAATTTAATAATGAGGACATTTTCTCTCAGAACTTATTCTCAATGGGGTACATACACAGTTGTCCATACTGAACATGCATACCAAGCAGGTGCTCATAGAAAACCTGATATGAGTGTCTCAAATCCTGGAAAATGTGGTAAAAAATCATAATGGTGCACTGACAATTTTTTGTGTAAATTTCAACTAACAGATGAATACAGATTAGTGTGAACTGGATTCTTGTCTCTCTTTAGAAAAATACTGCACAAAAAAACTTTAATTCTGATGAAGGTATAAAAAATATACTGAAATCATTACAGAAAAGTAATCAATAAAATTATGATTATATGAAACAGAGCAGAAGTTGAAGTCTGTTTTAGACTGGTATGATATCGTGGCAATGCAAACTTCTACTCACCATCTACTGGGTCAATTGTAAGTTTCATTAGCATCAGTGATGCAAGATAAAACTCCTGAAGCTTGAACACTTCAGTCAATATTTTGTTAGTGATCTATTTGTGTAGATAGCAAACGAGCTTAGATGAAGTGACCACTGAAAAACCCTGTTATTACCTGTCATCTTTTATACTCTATAAACCAATGTCATGTGGACAAAGAGACATCCATAAACTCAAGAAATTTATGAAAAGCGGAACAGGGAAATCAATAAAAATATAAGAAGGCAATAAAAATAAAAATTGCTTAGAAAAGGAAAGGCTGGGGAGATACAGTAAATACCTTAAGCACATCAATAAAATGAAATGTGTACTTTAAAAAATGAATGAGAATAAAATAAAATATAAGATTAAAGACATATTTCAAAATACAGATTTGAAAGCTAAAAGCATTCGTGTATTGTCTGTCAGGAACTTAAAAATGGGATTAACTAAATTGAGTGCAATTTTAATCCCTCCAAAATACATTTTGGATTTTGTTTGAGGAGTTTACGGGTTTGGCCTTGAAACTTTTGTTTTCTTGTTTGTTTGTTTTTATTTGCTTTTGACTTTTAGATTTCTTTTCAAGCTTTATGTCTGTAAAAACTGGCAGTAAAAAATTAAAGTGTCATTTATAATTTCATACTGCCAGAACCTGGTGCTGTGGCAAAATGACAACACTACAAATAAAGTGCTAGGGCAGAGGAATTCAACATAACTTCTCTGCAAGCACTGCCAAGTTTGTGGTAAAAGTGCAAGACACGATAATAACAAAGTGTCTGAATAGTTTTTAACATTTTTTTTCTTTAGCAAAGTTCTCAGTTTAAAATTTCAGATCCTAAAAATAAGGTTGAAGATGCTTAGTACTGAAACTGTTCCTGGGCATTTTAGCCTTTCAAACATTAGCTGGGCTAGGAACAGAAGTCATTTGCATAGACATGACCTTATTATTTTTAATGTACTACTGCAGAACTGGATGAGGTTCAAAATTAAAATTGAAAGCTTTTTTATAATTAAGAAATTATTAGAAAAAGAGTACAGAGAAACCACCTGAGTGGTTTCTCTGAAAAAGAGAGACCATAACTAAAAACTTCCAGAAGACATAGTAAAGGATTTAAATAAAATTAATTTGTACATAGAATTTTCAAACAAACTTTCTTCCTCAATAAAATATCTGGTAGAGCTTATTTACCAAGAAGCTCATAAAGTAAATAAGTGAGGGGCTTGATTAAAACAGATGATGGTATCAGGGGCAAATCCTCCTCTCTGCTTTGCTTACTGCTTGATATTGGGAGTAGTAACATGAAGGCTTTTCCTTCACACAGCAAACAGGCTGTGCTTTGGTAGAGGCCACCATTAGCTTTGGTCATGTTCAGGCAGCCAGGTGGGATTTCTAACAACCTGGAGTGTTTCTGCAGCAGACTGTTGTAGATTTGAGCAAAGACAGGCAAACCTCTATGCAGCAATATGATGCACCTGTTCTTACACTGAAGAGTTATAAGGTCTCTGTGCCAAATCTGGTTTGTTTAAAACAAGAGGCATAGGCATCTAGCACAAACACACGGTAAAGACAACCTGTCTTCAGATTTGACAATGGTCTTCTGAAAGAGTTTAAACAATTTCTATATTATACACATATTGGCACTAATTCTTCTTACAAAGTACTGAGCCCAAGGAGCACTGAATGCTATTTTGCACACAGGACACCAGTGTAAAATGAAAAGAAAAGTAATAGCAACGACCATAATAGTTTATTCACAGTGTGTTAGTAAAGACAGACATCTGAGTAAGCACTATTAGTGTGCCATTAACAAATATAGCCTGTGATAAAGTTTTCCTTAAAGTACATTGTATGCCATATCATCATCAGGAAAGTTCATGACCAGTGGGATTTATATATATCACAAAAAGGCAGAACTGGCAAAAAAACTGTTTTCCTAGCCTGTACCGGCTGAGATGTTAAATCAAATTAGCTTGAATCAGATATAATCACTTTTCAGGGAGAATAAGATCAAAATCAATTTCAGGAAAAGGAAATGTGTACATCTTGAAGGCCAGAATACCAAGGAAAGTGATTGAATTACTTAAAAATACACAATGGAGCTATTTGCTGGAGGGAGAAAAAAATATAATCTACATGTATTGGCATGAAGACAGACTAAATGACAAAGCATGAGATCTCAATCTGGAACATCTATGAACCTCTGGCATTATGACAGTGAGACTGAGTGTGCCCTCAACAAGTTTGCTGATGACATCAAGCTGTGTGGTTCGGTTGATGTGTTGCAGGGAAGGAATGCCATCCAGAGGGACCTTGACATGCTTGTGAGGTGGGCTGATGACAATTTTGTGAATTTTAACCATGCCGAGTGCAAGGTCCTACATCTGTGTGGGAGCAATCCCAGGTACAGCTCCAGGTTGGGCAGAGAAGAGATTCAGAGCAGCCCTGCGGAGAAGGACTTGGGGGTGTTGGTCGATGGAAAAATGAACATGAGCCGGCAGTATGTGCTCTTGCAGCCCAGAAAGCCAACCGTATCCTGGGCTGCATCAAAAGGAGTGTGGCTAGTAGGTCGAGGGAGGTGATCCTGCTCCTCTACTCTGATCTTGTGAGACCTCACTTGGAGTACTGTGTGCAGTTCTGGTGTCCTCAACATAAAAAGGATATGGAACTGTTGCACCAAGTCCAAAGGAGGGCCACGAGGATGATCTGGGGATTGGAGCACCTCCCGTATGAAGATGGGCCGATAAAGTTGGGGCTGTTCAGCCTGGAGAAGAGAAGGCTCTGTGGAGACCTCATAGCAGCCTTCTAGTATCTCCATGGGGCCTATAGGGATGCTGGGGAGGGACTCTTCATTAGGGACTGTAGTGAGAGGACAAGGAATAATGGGTTCAGACTTAAAGAGGGGAAGTTTAGACTGGATATGAGGAAGTAATTCTTTACTGTAAGGGTGGTGAGGCACTGGAATGGATTGATCAGGGAAGCTGTGAATGCTCCATCCCTGGTGGTGTTCAAGGCCAGGCTGGACATAGCCTTGGGTGATATGTTTTAGTGTGAGGTGTCCCTGCCCATGGCAGGGGAGCTGGAACTCGGTGATCTTAAGGTCCTTTCCAACCCTAACTATTCTATGATTCTAAAATTTCACTGTGTGAAATTTAGAATATATATGTGTAAGTATATATACATATATGTATTTTTTAAATGGACAGAAATGGAAGCCTAAGATATCTGTCTGGATGATTTAAGCTTAAATTATTAAGCAAAGCCTCAGACACCACAAAAAAACCCAATAAATAGTTGTATATTACAGCAACATTTTCAAACTAAGCATATGCAAAGCAATAACTAAAGTCACCAAAGAGCCTTTAATTATACCAATCTAGCAGAACTTCAAAAAGGTCAAATGCAAATATATTATGCCTAGTGTGTCCTTGAAATTAAACAAGAAAATCCTGTTCTTGAAACAGTATTTGGCAAAATTTTCAATAATGCAGCAGAGGAAGCAGTCTTCCACAGGTGTAGAAACATACACAAAAATAGGTCATTTATGCCTCTATGTGGTGTACAAAACCAACCACAGAACACACATTATTAAAAAAAAAAAAAAAAAAAAATGCTCTTAAGGCAAGGTGACGCACTGTTTTTCTAAAAAAAATGATGACAAGTTATTTGCTGATGGCAGGCACTGAGATATCAGTCTGTCATCTAGGAAAGGAACATTTTGTAGTGTCCTTGTCCCTCTGGAATTGTTATTTTTTTCCCCTGAGTATATTGGTGATGAAGGTAGGGGCAAGGGAAACTTTCGTACTTGTTCATATTAGTAGAAAGGTAAAGCTAGGAAATGCCGTGCACTACACACAAGTGGCTTCATGTTAGAGGATGCTCTTGATTTCCACTGTTACTGTGAACTGTGCGGCCACAGGTAATGAATCCATGTGCAGCAAAACAAGGAAGAACATGCCTTCCCATTAATGTACCTGAGAGATAAATGTATATATTTAATGACTTCAGCAGCAAGCCAGGATGGCTTTATCTGACTAAATGTGCACACCTACACTATATTCACCCAAAGCCGTATTTGCTGATATTGAACATCTCTTCAGGATAATAAGTTGCACCATGACACTATTTGTCTACATTAAAATAAATGCCTAAACAGCATTAGATTAATTATGTCTTATAACCAAACTTACTATAAACACAACTTACAGTGTCCTCATCTGTACATAAATGGGCAGGAAGTACCCTTCTTGGCAGCAAGCATTGAGGTATCTCTTCATTCCTTTGCTTTTCCCCTTCAGAAAATTATTATTTATGTGATGAACTACTTGGGTATTTTTATCCTCTCTTGGATTTGCTTTTAAATAAAGCTGGGTCACTTGTATTTATCAAGAGCACATGCAGTTTTGCCAGTTATATTATTTCCTGGAAAGGTGAGATACATAGGAAAGCTTGTTATTATTTCTTATTGGAACATAATTTTTCTGCTGTGATTTGGCTACCCTCTTCTTTCACCTTGACAAGAGGTGCAGTGAAAAATGTTCCTGGTCTTCATTCCAGTGAACTGGATTTGACAAGATCCCTCTGAGCATTCTCCAATCACTGCAAGTGTGGATTTTGAGAGCCCCCAGAGCTCATACAAATGATGTACTACTATCTGGTCTGGGTATCAAAACTGGCTATTAGTCACACAGCAGCCAAAATCTGAAATGGGTACTACAGGAGAGGGAAAGGAGAGATATAGTGATCCACAACTCTTCTCAGTAGTAATCTTGATGTAACGTATTTTTCAGTTGAAATCTCTTTGTCTTCACCTTCACAGGGGGTGCAAGTTTGAGTCCCAAAAGCTCTGTATTGCAGACTCATATATGAATCTTCTTGATTAAATCATTGTTAATTTAGCAAGAAATACACACAGTGTTACTCCTGGCTCTGCCTTCATTAAAATAATATACCACAGCACAGAAAATTCTTAAGTTAGAAATGATGGTTTAAAGAATTTAGCGAAGGGAGGACTTGATAGACTTGCAAAACCTATAAAATAAAGCTATTTATTTATTTAAAATTTTGATAATATTTTTCTGCTTCACAGGAGAACTCTAAAAATCATCAATCAATAGTGTTGGAACTCAATGAATGAAATTATCTCAATTTTTTTAAATATTATGCATAAAATCAAGGTTATGCAGGTTAGGTTGCCTCTCTTATAATTTCTTTTATGATAATTTAATTTTGGGAAGGATTCCTTACCCAAGGGATACCTTTTTAAAACATGATTGTCCTTCTCTGATTGTTATGACCACAGTTTATTTTCAGCCAAGATGATTATTGAAAAAGTTTTATTTAATTTCCTGCCTGTAAGCTGTCCACGTTGACTTAAAAAGAATAAAAAAAAAAAAAAGAAGAATCCCATTGCATTTAATTTGACACAAAACAATATGATTGGCAGGCTTTTCTAGAGATCTGTCTAACATCAGACACATGTGCTGCCTCAATTGTCTCTAAGAGTCTGTGTTTTAAGCTAGTCCCAGTCCAAACAGGAATTTAATTTCCCAGGGAATGTAGATTGTAGCTTTGGCACTAGACCTGGTTGCTCAGATTTCCTCTTGCAGGTCTTCAAAAGTAGCACCATTTCTAAAAGGGCACAAGCAACCACTTCCTAATGGACCACCTAGGAGAAAGGAAGTACTGGAGGACTGAATATGCAAAAATATGTTCAATAATGCTTAGTAGATGCATAGGGTAATGGATACAGAGACACATTTAAAGATGAAGCTGCAGAGCTTGAATTATTCAGTACAGAAAAATAGTTATAAAAGAAAGAAGGTGAAGATGTGGGAGAATAATTGCCTTTACCGGCAAACTGGAAAGGCTAAGGAGAGAGATGGAAGTAGGGGAGAAAATAGTAGATTGAAGAGCATGAGGGAAGATAAAAATGCAATTGCTAAAGTTAGAGACCATCATATATTTCTTGGTGAATATATCAGTTAAGAAAGAATAAACCACAGAGATTTAGATAAATAAGTACATGCCAGAAAGGGTCCAGTGATAATATGATGCTACTGAGTTAATACAAGTCATTCTGGTAATTTGTGCAGTTTCAAACTACCCTTAAGATTTGCCTTCTTTGGAAAAATCTGTTAAAACATAATCATGCAATTTAACCACATCCTGGTGCCTAACCCACTATGCCTTGATGCTTATATAGATAATGGGTTAAAACCCTTTACTCCTTGTGTGCTATTGGAAACACACATAAGACAACTTTAGTCTGTAAGCCTGTAAAGGAAAAGTGGGGGCCAGGAGTGACAAGGGACTTTGCAAAAAGCTCCAGGCCTGCAGTAATCTGTGGGCATATTTAAAGAACTAAGGACATTTGATGCACTCCTGTGCTTTTCAAAAAGAAATCAAATTGCTCTTTAGAAGAATTTTTATGAACCAAGGAAGATTTATTGGTAGAGAGAGTATAATCACAATCAAATGTAGGGGAATCCTCTCATTTCTTCCTCTCTCCATGCTTTGCTATTACAATAGCGCCAAGTTGAAAATGGAAATAGCCATGTTCTGCAATGAATGTCTCTTAGTTTACTACAGGCAGACAGAATACGTTAAGGTGCTTTGGGAAAACCATGTTCATTTTTTACTTGTGTCTAGCATGTTGCATTTCATGCAGAAGTAATGACCTCATCTTACTTGCAGAGCCAGTTTAGCACCAAGGCTATTGGCTCCCCAATGTCCCTATGCACAGCTATATAGTTGCATTTTCCCTTCATGAAGCCTTCGCATTTCCTGTGTTATGTTACAATATACCAGAAAGTAGACTATAGAGTAAAATTCAGTTCAAAATAGCCCTGTCCCTACATCCTTCAGCTGTGTTCCAGGTGTTTTTCTTCCTAATTTAGTTATAGAATAAAATTTTCCTGCAGGAAATGGCCTGTGTTGATCTATAGAGTCATATAAATGTCCTGTTGGCAGAAGCAGCAGTTACAGCTGTTATGATAAAATACTTGCTGTAGTAATGTTTCTCAAAGAAATAAAATGATTAAAATGTATTCTTCTCTGTCATTCATGTATGCCATTAAATGCCTGAGAAGAGGTTAGATTACAATGTATTCTCTGGCATTTCTTGATCAAATCACTGGCTTCAAACAAGGTTTTGTTCCAAAGACTCAAAAATTACAGGTTACTTTCTGGCCATGTAGCCAAAATTATTTGTAAAATAACGGTTATGAACAGGGCTTTTCCTCCTTAACAGTTTTAGAAAATGCCAAAATTGGTTGCTTTTCTAACCTCTTTTCCCCTTTTCCTTTGCTTTTGCTTCCGTTGTTTCCCCCCCCTTTCCTTTTCCTATGCCTTTGTCTTTTGCCTTTTCCTTCCTTTTCTCCTTTCCTTTCCTTTTTTTTTTTCCCCCTTCTCCCTTCCTCCCACTTTTCCAAACACAAATTCTTTGCTTCACTGGGGAAGAAAAAAAAAGTAAAATAGAGTAGAAGGAGCAAACAAAGCCTGTGCTGTGATGCCCTGACTGCTTACTAGAAGACTGGAGAGTGGCCTTGAGGCTACAACTGTTTGACTGTTGGAAAGCCTGACAGGAGTAAACCCAGGAGGCCCCATCTGTGAGTGTGTGAATGGAGTGGAGCCTCCCTCCCACACAACAGGAATGCCATCAGAAGTATGTGCTCTGTATGGGAGGAGAAAAAATAATCTGCTTGGTAGTTCACTACAGAAACCCAGATACAGTATCGCTTCTGAAGTACAGAAGACAGTACAGTTTGCAACTGTTACTCAAAATGACTAAAGTGGAGGTCTTTGAATGATGTTAATAAAGCAGGAAAATAAGAAAAAAGGAAAAAAAGTGCTTTTAAAATATGAGATATTATATTCCCTTTTCACACCACCGGGAAACATAACTATATGTTATTTCATGTGTGCAGTGCATTGAAGTTACAGAAACGAAAGAAATATGCTTCATAGAGCATGCTACTATAAATTCTGTTTTTCCCACAATTTCTAAACTGCAAGAAATCTATTTCAAGATTCTAAGAGATTTTTTCTTGTCTGTGGTACCTTGAATTTGTAACAGTATGGAAAAAGGCATTGCATGGGTGCATGTGTAAATGCATAAGAATTTCCTTTGAAGCTCAGCTTTGTCCTTTGCTTTTACCAGAATTTTACAAACTGTCAAATTTATAAGGATGAAAACTGCATGCCTGCAGCCTCGCAGTTGTGTGACATACAGCTTAGTATCAGACAGCTACTGGGGTAAGATTTGCATGCATAATTGAAGAAAAAATATCAGAAACAGCTAAAATTTCCTGGGATTTATAGATTGCATATAGGTTATGGGAAATAATTATTTCTGTAATATCATCTCAGACTCACAACAAAATCAAATCAAAAGAGTAAAACCAGCAATCTTCCTTATTTAAGAGGTTATTGAATACACTGTAAACATATGATCCAAGAAAATGATATTTCATTATGGACTAGATAGGAACATATCTGTTTTTCAGGATATAGTTTCATTTACTCCCTCTTTTCTTTTTTTTTTTTTTTTTCTTAGTGTTATCCGGTATTATTTGCTACAACACCTTAGTCACAACAAGAAAGAGAGTGTTGAAATCCACAAAGATTTGACCATTTAAGAGCTGGCAGTGGGAGGCAGTCTGTAAACATATCTTTTATATAGAGTTCTTTAACACAGCAAAGAGAGAGCAGATTATTAGATAGAACTTCTACCAGTGAAAAAGCGCATTGGCCAGTGATGGGTCTGTTTGCCTGTTCGTGTTAACACAAATGCAAACATCCTGAAAAATATTGTTCTGTACCTTGTGAGTGTGCATATTGTACATGTTATTCAGATCTTTTGGCTGGTAGCTTGAAACAGATGGGAGTCCTAGAAAATAAATATTTAACACAGTAGGCCAGTAGTTAATGTTTGTAATCACTTTTAGTGAAAATATAATAGCATTAATGGCATTGATTATACAAAACTTACGCCTATATAATTCATACCTAGCATTCCATTTTCATTTGATCATAATCTTATGAAAGTGTGCCCTTTGTGGCTTTCCTGCTTTGTTGACCTCAAATATATTTTTTATGCAAGGTTAAAAGAGAAAGAAAAATCTTTTCAGCTATTTTTAAGAAATGTGAAGTTGGAAAGATATGCTCTCCTTTATGTAGGTTTGCTGGTGTTTTTTGCATCCAACATAAATTGCTCCCTTTTGAAGTTAAAAAAAAAAAAAAAAAGTGCACTAATTTACAACTTAAAGGCATAATTAAGTAATGAAGTTTTAATTATATCATAGAATGGTTAGGCTTGGAAGAGACCTCAATGATCACCTAGTTATAACCTCCCTCTCATGGGGAGTTGCTCAAGTTTCTCAAGGTCCCATCCAATCTATGAAATTCTCATGCTGAGCATCTCAGTGGGTACAAATAAAAGACACATGTATTAGTAAGGCCAGCTGTTGTGAAGCAGAACGACTACAGTGAACCCTCAACAAAAATGTCAATTTACTTATGGAGCTGAGCTGAGTCCCAGGGCCTGTTGAGCTTCCTCTCATTTTAGGATATCATATTACATCGCTCCTTTGCAACAAAAAGCCTGAGAATGCTTTCATATTATTAGGGGTTTGGATTTGTGAGGGCATGGCTGTGACTGGATTATTGAAACACTTGTAGAAACTATTTCTTTTGCTGTTTTTTAATTTCTTTGAGGGTCTTATTTTTTTCCCCAGTTTTTTCTACCTTGAGGAAGTGAGTTCCTGTCCTATACTATCACACTGCTGCACCACTCAAATTTCCGTTTTTTTCCTCGGTGTAAAGCTTATCCATGGAAAGAAGCTCATGCAGGAGACTAGGAGCAATGCCAGTAGTCAAGGTGTGCAGGAGTGCAAAAGGAGTTGTGGTTGGTTTCTTCCTGCAAAAAAGCGGCTACCAAGTTCTTCAATAGTCATAATCTGTTTCTCAATCATGTATCAAAAGAAAAGAGAGGTTGGCTGTTTCAATCATTAACATCCCTAAATAGCCACCACAGTATGCAGGTTATCTATATAGTGAGATGGTCGAACTTTCTGCCTTCCAAATGCAAGTTTGGTCTAAATGCCTAAACATAAACCAATAGAATTCCCCTAAGCTTCAGTTTTGGAGTATGACTTTCAGCTTTGCTCAGATGTTACCACAGTACTGGACTCACTACAAGATTAAAACCTTCACTGTGTTTTGAAAGCTGCAATAATAAAGTTGTTTAATAAGTGCTACCTCAAATTTTCTTTTTTTATGATCTTGACAATGCAGCTTTTTGTGATGCAAATGTTGCAGATGAAGAAACTTTGTATAAAAGTCAGACTTTGATTACTTGATTGCAACAGTGGCTCAAAATATGTGGGAGGTAGCAAGGAATCAGTCTTTTCCCTTGATCGCAGAGGGTGTGGTGGTCTTAAGCAAAATTACTGCGCTCTACTGACAGCAGAATATGTTCCTGGATAGTACTGGTAGCCATCCCAGGACTAAAAACTGATGACCTTATCACACCTATTGGAAGAATTTTAAATATAACAGCACCTCCATATCTTAAAGTTATGGCAAGCAGTTGTGAAATTGCCTTTTTTCTTGTGGGTTTGGTTTTGTTTTTTCTTGGGATTTTTTTTTTTTTTTTTTTTCCAATAAATAATGAGCTTAGAAAGAATGCCTGTCATGGTTTAAGACCAGATGGTAACTCAGAACCATGCAGCTGTTTGCTCACTCCCTCCTTCCTCTCCCTCCCAGGATGAGGAGAAGAATCAAAAGAATGTAAACCACACAGGCTGAAATAAGAACAGTCCATTAACTAAATCATAATATAAAACGGCTACTAATAATAATAACAACGATAAGGGAAATAACATTGAGAGAATACAATTGCTCATCACCTGCTGACCGATACCCAGTCCAACCTGAATGGCAATCTGCCTTTCTCGGTGACTCCCTGCAGTTTATATACTGGGCATGAAATGATGTAGTATGGAATACCACCCCTTCAGCTAGTTTGGGTCAGGTGTCCTGTCCCTGCTTCCTCCCAGCTTCTTCTGTCGCTCCTCACTGGAAGAGCATGAGAGACTGAAGAATCTTTGATCATACTAAGTATTATTTAGCAACAACTAAACCATCAATGTGTTATTAGCATTGTTCTCAGACTAAAGCTGAAACACAGCACTGTGCCAGCTACTAGGAAGGAGAAAAATGTTACAGCTGAACCCAGGAAAATGCCTTATGTTTTCTTGTCTCATTCATGTTTTGAATTATTGAATCCTTACACCATCACAACATTTGCATATGCAGTTTATTGTGCAGCCATGTAAAAGCTCATTTGTTTACCAGTTAATGGAAACCTGAAATCTTCAATCTACAAAAACATAATGCAATTTGCACAAAGAAAATTAAATAACCGTACAATAAAATCAAGGTTGCAGAACTGATCAGCCAGTCTTCAAAGGCATATAGAAACCAAACTAGTGACTGGGTCTCTGAAGATTCTAACACTGAACGGCGGAAAAGGATGGACAATTATAGCAGAGTATTAGCTACTTACAAAGATCTAGCAGTAAACATTAGCAGAAAATTAAAGTCAGAGTAATTTACTTTCTGCCTTCTTAGGTGACGAAATGTGACGTGACATTTACGTTATCAGTGCTTTTACTAGAGAAAAAAAAAAAAAAGAGGAAAAAGCGAAAAAGCTATTATCAAAATCTACATCTTCACTAGTCAAAACCCCTACAGAAGTCTCAAAAAATTCCTGCTTATTATTGAAATCTATAAGTTGGCAAGTTGGCACTTATGTCAGCAATAACAGAATTGTGCTGTCATTACTTCACTTACAGCATAGTGCTTCAGTTCTCCAGGGATATACTTCACTGTCAATTCATATAAAGCCATTAGAGCAAAAAAGAGCTTTGCTTACTTTGGATAGAAAATAATTTCCTGCTGCTATTTCTATGGCTAATGTATGCAATAGAAGCATTTGCTTTGAAACACAGTAGATTTTTTTCATCAGTGATTGATATTTTGTGCTATATAACCAGCCAGACACACACAAAGGGTTCACCTCTCTTGCTTCTTTTTGTGATAGTGTCACATCCATGAACATCCCACAACTGTAAGAAGGATGTCAGTTCTGAACCTCTGCACATCAATATCTCAGTTCCTGTTGTCTCAAGAGAGAACACAATACCACTAATTATTTGAACTTCAGAGAACAACAGTTTTAAATTCCAGACCCTGCTTGTCAACTTTAAGATTTCTTGTAAAGTATTATGTACCTGTATACCTCATCATTGCTATTAAAAATTGCTGAGTGAACTAAATCAAATTAAATGTTTTGTTGTGATCTCAGTAAGTTTTTGAAGGTTTTATGTAGCATTCTCATCATGCATTTTGGATTGTCATAGAACTGCTACTTATTTTAGCAGTCATTTAGACCTCATAAATATAATAACCATAACAGGATGTGACTCACAGCTGTAAGGCTCATAAATTAAGATAACTTATCTTTTTACCCCTTTTCAGGATATCTGTTTCTTTAAATCACTTCACAAGTTTAATTTACTGTATATTTTTCTCTGTTTTCACAGTGAACTATTTTCATGGGGCCAAGGAATATGTGAATGAATAAATTAACACAAAAAACATTCTTCTCAGCAAATTAACATTTTTTTTTCTTTCTGACAATAATAGAACATATAGCTTTCCTAGAAAATCACGTGTATTAGGAACACATCCTAATTCTATTGTGTATAATTCTACTCCAAGTTTTAAATGGAAATGTGTGATTATGTTTGTAATTTTTTTGTCTCATGAATTACTTTAGAGAGAATTTATTGTTCAGTATGGGAATTGAAGCTTGCTTTACCAATATGCTAAAAGTAAACCTGGCAAAATTATTCATTGTCAAAATATTTAGTTGCAAATGTAGCTCTTTTCCTATTAATTAATCGTAGACTCACTAGTTCTAATTTGTAAGATACATGAACTAGGCCTAATTCTCCATTTGTTATACTAGCTGTAGACTGCTGTGCTAAAACAAAGAACTATATAGTAGCACAGGGATGCAGAGCTATTTAATGAAAAGAATGGGTTTTGTTAATTAAAATTTTTTAAATAATGCATATTGGACTTTTCTATTGTTTGCAAACTGCTTAATAATGTTTGCAAGTTAGTGCTTTTGATGAGTGCAGCTGTTGTGTCTCCATAGATTCTATTTTACCCTATGTATTGCTGTTTTCTAAATAAGACTTTTAAAGCCAGAAGGAAGTCATTAAGATTTAGAGTAAGCTTTCACATGGATACACTTTATTTGTATTTAATTCTAAGATTCAGGGATTTTTCTCAAACTACAGAGGCAGTTCTTTATTACTAATGGCAGTTACAATCTCACAGAGCAATCAGATCTGCAATTCTTGCCTTTTCTTTGCAGAAACCTGTGAAAGCAAGGTTTTACACAGTATACAGTTTAAAAGAGAGAGACAAAGAGACTGAAAATAGAGAAAAAAATTGAGTAGTCTGTTATTTACTCTCTGTTGGCATGTTTCATATATAATCTCAGCAGCTGTATCTCAGATGCTTAGCTGTCAACACCTTAATGAAATATTCAGCAGATCAAATTCTGTCTGTACCTTAGCACAGATGTAAGGAAGGATAGAATCTACATCAGTTTTACTTGCAGAAATATGGATGTTTTCCTCTCTTGAACTTATTATTATCTTACTATGAAGACTATTCAAAGGAAATAAATGCTATAAGAGGTCTTGGACATAAATTAGAATTGATTCTTCCTAATCTGTAGACTTTTCCACAA
The DNA here is from genome assembly GCA_024733675.1 of Psilopsiagon aymara. Taxonomy (NCBI): domain Eukaryota; kingdom Metazoa; phylum Chordata; class Aves; order Psittaciformes; family Psittacidae; genus Psilopsiagon; species Psilopsiagon aymara. The sequence goes on along the minus strand of JANRGW010026905.1, from coordinate 4,916 downwards.
GTGCTATTTAGGAGGCAGTATGTATTTACACTGTTTCATGTGCTGGATTTTTACTTAACCCTCATCTTGTTGATGGTATGACAAAGTTTCCAGCAGTATATGCATGAAGCACTGTACAATCAGTTCTTGTTTTCCCCTTTCAAGGAACTGGGAATGTATCTATCTGCAACAGATTGTCGCGAAGTCCAGTGTGCGTCACTTACCCTGTGGGGACTGAAGAAAAGACTGCCAGATCTGTAGCCCTTACCTCCTTCTTCTTAAAGTAAGACATTAGTAACTTTGTGATTCTTTCTTCTACACTCCAACTTGATGTTGTCCGCTATCAAGATGCATACTCATGTGATGAGAGGAGTACAGGCAACATCTCTGCCTATATTTCTCAAGAGTAAAGAACTTATTTTGGTACAGAGATAAAAAATGAACTAGTAATTGTATTATTAAAGGAAAAGTGCTTGAGTGCAATTTAACACCTAACAGTTGTTCTATACAAGAGAAAGAATGTGAACTTCTATTGTTTACTTTAGAGTATCAACAGTTCAAACAGCAAAGAAAATGTACTGTTGTAACTTCCAAATATAGAGGGTCTAAGTACACATTAGGCACATAGTTTGAATTACTGATATCTTGGACTATAAAGAGCTGAAAGCCAAAGAAGAGATCGTCTGAATTGTGTTCAAAATAAAACACTCCCTGTACTTGACCCTAGAGATTTATAGTTGCATTCTTTAGTTTATCCCAGTCTTTGACATCGTTCCTAATTTATGAGTAATACCCCCGCAAAAACTTTGAGCATCTTGCTATTATGCAGTAAGGTTAGTAAATAATTCACAAAAAGGATTATTTCTTTCAAAAGCAAAATTAATTTTTCCCAGGAACAGATTTTAAAACCAGGGATATATGAGATTAGATAATAGCTAAACCAGTATGAAAATTTACAGTATTTTATGCTCTATCTTATCATTGTCCTTAAAATTTAAATATCCCATATCAATATAAGTCAATTTTTTGAAAGTTCAAAGACACTTAACTAGAACTTTGTTTTTCAAGAGCACTGATCACGTGCAATATAACAGCATTATGAGAAGTGACTGCTCAGGACTATTGTAATGAAGACTGCTGAATTCAAAGATTGCGTTTGAACAACCTGTATCTCAGCATCCGGAAGCAAAATTGAATCAAATGAATTTCTCTAGTGAACAAAGCCTTTTGCAGGTCTCATAGAGGGTTTTAAAATCTGCCATTTGGGTAACAATTTTAAAATCCCTAACTTTTTCTCCTCAGAGAAGAAGGGAGATCTGAAGAGAAGATAAAGATCGATGGTGACACCTTTGTTCATTTTGGGCCATCAGTTATGAGGCTTCTCATTTTTTTATCATTTTTTTCTGTAAATGCATGTTCATAGTGGGTTTAGATTTCCCTGATTTGAATAAGAAGAAAATAAAGTTTGTTCCATTGTAATTTACGTAACAGAAGAAAGTATTTGGAAAATACAAGAATTTCCCAATTAAATTGTAGGAATTTCTATCCCATGAACTTGCACCAGGTCAAAACAGAATTTGAAAATCCTAAGAATTATTGCAAACATTTCCCTGAGTCTGCAGTTAATTTTGAGCATTGCAGCCTAATCAAACAAATTAGGAATTTCCTGATATAAGATGCATATGACTAGAGAAATCTAAAAAAGGAAAAATTTTTACTAGTTTCATATGGAAATGATTTCTCATGAAAACTTTTTAGCCTAGAAATTACTATATAGAGGACACTACTTAACAGAAACATTTAAATACATCAGAATGCTTTCCCCTCATCATTACCAAGTAGTTGTTGCCAACAAGTAAAATAGCAGCCAATGGTGTTGAAATGACCTTTGCTTAAGTGAGCTGTTGTCTTTCTTATTAGATTGTTAATATATGAGCCAGAAGTATCATCTTAATCCTGCTGCAGATAAATTTTTGAAGTCCTGTCACTTTCTCCCCCTCCTCCTTTTGTCTCTTTTCCTAAAATTACACAGAACCATCACTTACCTTTTGCAGAAATGTGGCAAAGGTGAAAAGCTTATTCCAAATCCAGAGGCCTCCACTTGAATCTGAGAAGGAAACACTGCTGTGGACAAAGAGTAGAGGATGATGACTCATATAGTGATGACTGGAAAAAAGCTGTTTTGAAGGAGGCCAAGGAAGAAGGAAGGGCACATGGTCCATGCTGGAGAATATTTTTGCAGTTCAGATGAGACATACAAGATACTTTATCACTTAATTCCACTTGTGCTGTGTAATATCATGTTTCCATTGACCTTAGTGGCTGATTGTAACCAGTTTATCAAATATATGAATATCCTAACCTTCCATTTGAGAACTCTGTACTTAAAGTCACCATTACTAGCAAATAATAATGATTCTGTCTTTGAAGTAATTTATCACCTCTGCAAAGGCAACATTGACAGAGCAACATAGATCAAATTTTATCATAGACTCATGGAATCATAGAATGGTTTGGTTTGGAAGGAACCTTAGAGATTTTCTACTTCCAACATCCCTGCCATGAGCAAGAACACCGTTTACTAGACCAAGCTGCTCAAAGCCTCATGCAACGTAGCCTTGAACACTTCCAAGCATAAGGATATCCAGAACTAGCCCGGGCAAATTGTCTGGGCAAATCTTCATAAAGTTCTTCTCAAAACTAATATAGAACTACAAAGTTGGTGCTTGGGAAATGTTCCTTTCAATCAGTCAGTGAAACAGAATACAACTTCAGAGTGCCATAAATGACCTTGCAAAGTATGAGTTATTTGGAACCATCACGCTCTGAATTCAATTTTCAGTAGGTTAAAATTAGTGAGAATAATGCATCGGTTTTCAAATCTAGGTCCTTTTGTCTTCTGTGTAATGTAGCAAGATAAACCAAACATGTATGGAGGTATTTGACTGATTTTCAATTAATTTACACTCTTATATCTGGGCTCTTTACCTGGAGCCTTTATAGTCAGTGAAGATTTGAGCATTGTGAAGGCAGTAGCTCTTAAAATCCATGGTGCTATTTAGTTCCTTCTAAGTAGGCAGATAAAGTCAAATAGGTTATGGCATAAAAGTACCTATATCTCTCTGGTAATAGTAAGGAGAACCTGGGGAACCTAAGTTAGCAACTTCCCAAACAGTGTAAACCAACGCATGCTGATATTGCTCAGCAATTTTCCTTTAAATGCTTGTTCAGATCCTACATAAGTCCTCTGAACTCCTCCTGGTTCTCCCATGTGTTGCTCTTTTTTCATGTTAAACCTAGTTAAGATAATTAAATAAGATGTCAAAAGTGTGATGTCTAAGTATACCTGGTCTCAAACAATGACAAACCTGATGTTTAAGAATATTTTCTACTTTCAGTACTGCAATTATTCGGAATAACAACTGACAGAAAATGTAAACACTTCTTAGACATCTGTTTCCTACCTATGTTATTCTGCAATGAAAAATCATTAGTACGGTGAGAATGACTCAGCAAATGACCATTTGTGCAGGATATGGAAAGGGGGAAACATTCAGTACCGTTCAGATAAATATTTACTTAGCTGCTCAAAATTGCTTGCAGACAGAAAAAAATAAGATGCCACATGACATCCTTCACAATTGTCAAAAATATATTTAGAGCATTCTAAAACCAAACAGGGGTCTCTTTTTTTAAAGCCACTGATCATATTTGGGAGCAGAACTATTGAATGACATTACCATAACTCATCCTTTTAGGCAAGCAATTCTGAACTGTCAGAATTTCTAAGTCACTGGAAGGATATGAAGGAAGGCAAGATCCTAAACTCAACCTGTGCTGCTTTTCACAAATATGATTAGACTCTGGTCAGATCTGTCGTTACCTCAACAACTTGTGCCCCACTTTGGGCACCAAAAAGAAAACCACTGTTGTGGTTTAAGCCCAGCTGTAACTAAGAAAGCCAAGAAGTCTCTGTCTCACTCTCCCCATCCCCCCTCTCCCTGGATCCCAGAGGGATGAGAAGGAGAATCAAAAGAACTTAACTCCCATGGGTTGAGATAAAAACAGTCCAGTAACTGAGGTATAACACAGACCACTACTGCTACCACTAGCAATAATAAAGATAAGGGAAATAACAAGGGAGGAATACAATATCTCATCACCCGTCAAACAATACCCAGTCCGACCAAGCAGTGATCTAACCTTTCCGGGTAAGTGCCTCCAGTTTATAGAGTGGGCATGAGGTGCTGTAGCATGGAATACCTATTTGGTTAGTTTGGGTCAGGTGTCTTGTCTCTAATTCCTCCCGGCTTCCCCTCCTCCCTGGCAGAAAATGAGACTCAGAAAGTCCTTGTTCAGAGTAAACATTACTGAACAGCAACTAAAAACAATGGTGTTGTCAGCACTGTTCCCAGGCTGAAAGTCAAAAACACAACACTGCACCAGTTGCTAGGAAGGAGAAAAATGACTGCTACTGCTGAACCTGGGACAACCACTCAGTGGATAAAGAACTGGCTGGATGACCACATGCAAAGGGCTGTGGTCAACGGCTCAATGTCCAGCTGGAGAACAGCAATGAGTGGCGTCCCACAGGGGTCAGTGTTGGGACCAGTCTTCTTCAACATCTTTGTTGGTGACATGGACAGTGGGATTGAGTGTACCCTCAGCAAATTTGCCAATGACACCAAGCTGTGTGGTTTGGTTGATAAGGTGGGGATAAGCTGGAGGGAAGAAATGCTATCCAGAGGGACCTTGACACGCTTGTGAGGTGGGCTGATGCCAACCTGATGAAGTTTAACCATGTCAAGTGCAAGGGCCTAAACCTGGGTGGGAGCAATCACAGGCACAGCTACAGGTTGAGCAGAGAAGAGATTCAGAGCAGCCCTGCAGAGAAGGACTTGGGGGTGTTGGTTGATGGAAAAATGAACATGAGCCAG
>JANRGW010026901.1:0-34802 GCA_024733675.1 Psilopsiagon aymara | reverse complement strand
TTGTGTTATACCTTAGTTACTAAACTGTTCTTATCTCAACCTGTGGGAGTTGCATTCTTTTGATTCTCCTTCCCATTGCCTCTGGGAGTTGAGGGGAAAAAAGAGGGAGGAGTGAGTGAACAAACAGCGTGTTTTACTTCTTAAACCACGACCTGGTATTAACTGCTTATGTGTTAGACACGCAAATATTTGAATGGTACAATGCCAAAATGCAATGTGGTGCCCATTTCATCAGTGAAATTACTGATCTAGTAGAGTGAGTCCAGGTATGGCAGATAATATCCTAGCGCTGCATATACTGACAGTTCACAGTATACCTGGGTAAGTAGATCCCATATGTTGTAGGCTTCTTTGGCCAAGTTTTGACTAGGGAAGACCATACACTGAAAGGTTTTGAGGGTTTTCCAAGGTGAGTGGAGCAGGGATTGACATCTCTGTGTGTTACTTCCTAAAATTATGTGCTGAAAGTACCCAGTATTCATGTGTAACATTCTCAAAGCAAATACAGTTCTGCCTCCTCTTAAACTGCAGCCAGTCATTCAGACCAAGCTGACAGTCTGTGTGTATGTATGTGCCTACATATGGTGATGTATGTTTGAAAAAGGGAAAATACTTTAAGGAAATGCTTCAAATTTAACTTAGAGTAAATGAAGTGTGGTAAGTGTGCGTTCACTTTTTTTTGATCAGCTCTCACAGAATCACAGAAAGAAAATGAGGGAACTAGTTATTAGAGAGGGCTTCTTCCTCTTTATATTACAGTCCTTGTCTGTGGATTATATGTAAGTATTTGTGATGTTTTTACCAGTTAGGTTTTACATCTTGTCTTTGCTCTTTTTAAATGTACGAAGATAAAATCATTAGAAAAAGATTCCTGTAATATTGATATATTCCCTTCCAAATATTTTTAATAGAAATAAATTTATCCCTTTAAACACAGGAGGTAGTTCTGTCTTTGATCTTCTCTTGGTTCTTGATTAGCTCTCCTTGTGTTTGATCCTGAGCTGCATGTAGTTTGTTTTTTCCTAGTACTACCAGAAAACCATTCTCGCAGATCTCATGAAACAAGGTAAAAGAGGTTTTCAGGCTTTATTTATAGATTTTGAGGGGGGAAGGAAGACAACACAAGGGTATGTGTCTATAGGCATAAGTTCAGCAGTCTTGTAGACTGGCATTAGCAGGACCACTATGGATGAAAGTTAGAAATCTAGGAAAGATTGCCCTTAAGTTGGATTGTATTGGTTTTGCCTTTGGCACCACATCATAGATGCGAAAACCTCTCCTTCACCAGCTGTTTCAGATACATATATGTGTATTAAGACAAGCAGGTGTATACAGACTATTCTGGTTTAAGCATTGTAATATATCTAAAAAATGTGCATTCTCTTTCTTAGATAAATGCTTGGTTGTAGTTCAGCCTTTGTCAAGCCTATGGTTCTTTATAGCTGGCATCTTCCCAGCACTTCCTTCGGGGAATGCTCCTGAGATGCAAAAGCTCTTGGCGTCAGTGCTCATCTGTGTCAGCTGCTTGAAGATGTGAAAGTTCTGTTCTTGTAATGGAAATCAGAAATAAAACCCCAAACTCTCATGAGATTTACTGTGACCAACAGATGGAGAGTAGACAGGGCCACCACACCTGCTTCTCCAATGCTGTGCAGAAGCAATCTGTATCCTACGTTACTGACTGGAGACCTGTGTTTTAAAACTTCTTTTGTAGCCTTTTTAAAATCAGGGCAGATACAGATGTAAAAGGAATTTTGTTTCTTCTTTTCTGTGTGTCATCAGCATTTGAAGTAGCAGAAGAAGAAAATTTGGCATAATTCAAGCAAATATTCAGATGCAGCAGATACTCTGTGTTCAGCAGCACCTTTAAGGGATCCCTCATAGCCGCTGCACTCTGCTGTGTTACTAACAATCTAAGTCCGCGTCTCCATTGCTTTCTGACATGTGTATGTGATAGGATGGCAGGAGCAGGATTTGGTTTTGATGAAATACTTGCTGTACCCAAATCAGTCTCTTGGTGCTACTGCTTCTGCTGCTGGATTTCAGAGCTGTGTTTTATGTCCAGCTTCTTGATGATTTTCTTCAGTTCAGAGGTAAAATGCAGCTTCTTCTGATAGTGTAGGCATACATACGGCCAGCTTACACATAACTCGGTGTTCCCCTTTGGGTCCTCTTCCATCCCTGGATCAGTAGCCTGTTGTATTCTGCCTTGGCCACAACTTCAAACTAAAACCTTCTGCAGGATTCAAAATTAGATTATTCTGTCAAAGAAACAAGGTTTAACACCTTGGCATGCTTTGGCCAGTCTTCTCAAATGAGGACAATTCCTAGAAGTGATACACTTTTACAGTCTGCTGAAATATTTAGAGTACATGGCAAATGCTGATTTATAGCCAAAGCTGTGAAGTTCTTGCACACTTGTGATTCTCTCGTTGAAAAACCCACACCACCAGAAGCCTTTCACTGAACAGCTTAGTGTTGATATTCCAAGGGAAACGCAGGCAATAGCAGAAGCTCTTGCATATACAGATGCTAGCTTATCTTGATTTTTGGATCAACTACACAGATACTTTGTTAGCATTCTCAAAATCACATGCCGTGCACCTCCTCTGATTTACTACTGTCTTCTGACTTCTTTCACCATCTGTGTGGGTCACCTCATTCAGATTTTCTAAGCATGGGGGTGTTAATAAAGGGCACAGGCCTAGCTAGTGTTTGTTTAGGATATTCACTACAGTTTTGTATTTTGCTTAATCTACGTTATAATTTTACTAGAGGTTGGATCCTTGTATGTTACCAGTTTCTCTAATTTCCATATGGCACAATATCAAATGGTTCACAGAAATGAAGGTAGATTTCATTTTCATTGCCCTTCTCCTTTTTATTCTGACCCTTATCTTCATCAACTACTGAGCCTACTACTGCTTTTTGATTATTGCCAGTGAAGGTGTTTTGTTAACTTAAATTACCTTTCTAGCATGCAGCCCAGTTTATTCCATCCTTTGCCTAGTACACCATACCTTCCTTCCCTACTAGTTTTCTTCTCTTACTGCTTTTTTGGGTCTCTATTTAGTTACACATTTTCTGTCGCATAGGCATGCTTGGAGCCATGGCCTGAAAGTTCCCCCACATTTGCGCAAAATGTTCCGGATAGTTTTATACCTTAGTCTTCGAGAAATTGCAGCTCTGCTCCATTCTCAAGACCTCTGCCAGTTGACTTTTTTCATAATGAAGCCAAATTCAAAAAATAAGTGAAATTTTCAAGTAAATGTTAGTGGAGCCCAAGCTTGCTGTTGATAGAAAACCCAAAACTCTCTAGCTCACTCTTTTTTTTTTTTTTTTGTCACTTTTATAAGAGACTTGTATATAACAAATGAGAAATTTAAACCGCTGGAAACTGGTCTTTCCTGCCTTGAAGGCTGCTAAAGTTGTTGCAATTATTCAAGCAGCCTTAACTGTTGACAGAAGTTTTTGTTTGTTTTATATAGCTACCGTATTTCATTTAGAAACTACTAAAAATATAATCTTCTTAGAGACCATCTGCTTGAAATGACAGTGCATACTGGGGCTAAAATTTTAAACTTCTTTTCCTGCTTTGTTCATTATCTCTCCTAAAATTGGTTATATGACAAACTCAGTATTCAGTGCTAAGGGTTTCGTTTCTGAATTATTTTTCTACTTATGTCCAATGTGTACACAACCATGTCCAACCAGTATTCACGCATCATTTGTTTGCTAACTTTTCTGTTGGGAGATCAGGGGGGGAAAGCAGGCACAGCCTTCTTTTCCTACATAAATACCTTGTCAAGACTGCAGGTTCATCAGAACAATTAACTATGCCTGTAATAAATGCACCTTTTCCTTTTGTCCCCTCATGGCCAATTCTGGCCTGGCTCCCAGAACAAAAGAAAGAGGAATCTGTGCTGGTTGTTGAGTTCCATGGTGTACTACTGCACATAACAGGCTTTTTGGTTGGTTGTTTTCTGTTCGACTAATACACATACTATGAATGAGGAAATTTCCTTTGGGAGAGCATTTGGTGATAGAAGTGCCCACATATTGAAGTGTAGTGATTTGGTATAAAACAGCAGATTTCTAATGTTCCTCCTTGTGGTCTTGTCAGACAACCTGTTTTCTTCTGGTATTTTGTATCCTCTCCAAAATACCAACACCTGCACTATGGCATCTAGGCTTGAAAATGAGAATAAATTCACTGAAGTTACTGGTTTAGGGGTTTCCATTGCTTATTTTTAATTTTTAAAAGTCTGGAAGATGTCTTTGGTTGGCTGAGAGCCATGTATATAGGAGGCAGATCCAATATGTTTGAAGAACCTGTTAGCAATCTTAACATGGTTAACAGTAAAAAAGCAAATACAAGAGGAAGTACAACATGTTAAATAATGTTTCTGTCACCTCTGTCAAGTTATGATTTGTTTATGGGTCTGTACTACCCATTCTTAAACAGAATTAAGTGTTTAACCAAAGAACCACTTCCTTCTCACCTTGTAACAGAGTCACAGAAAATCGGTAGCAGAGAAAATATGGTGCTTGCCATCTTTGGCTGCTGAAGTTTGTAGTCTTCATTATTCCTTTTAGTGTGTTGTCTGACTTTTGCAAAACATCAATTCTGTCTGAACATATGCTACATCTTTTGCAGAAACTTCTCAACAGTCTATACAATCTAAAGATACGTTGGAATAATCCATATGTAATTTATTACTGTATCTTTATGTTTTCTTTGTATTAAACACTTAATGTGAAATGTAATATTCATGAGTTAACATCTGTTTTGTCAGAAAAGAAATAGGTGATGAAAGTCTGAGTGTAATTTTTTTTTTACATCTTCTATTTATATTCTGGATGTTCATAAAGATACAACTGTAACGACAACTCTCAATCTGGCAAACATCCCATATGAGAAGAGAGCAGACAATAACTCTGGTCTGTAGTAATTCTTTATTATTGCAAAATGAGTCTTGTTTCCGTGAAGTGAAACAGAGAATTGTTGTAATTGGAGTGTGAGGTGCCTGAGTCTACTTGAAATAGACTGCAGAGCTACTGTGAATTCCCCCAGTGGCATACAGTTGACCTCAGTGCAGCAGAACCCCTATAATTTGGGAAGGAAACTGAGGATCAGGAATATATTTTAAAAATATTATGGATGGACTCTGCAACAGTTCTTCTAAGTGGTTTTGTGATGAACTTTTTGGTGACCATAGCAACTGCAACAGACAACCTACAAGCTTTTTTGCAAGTCACTTCTTTCCCCTCATTTCCCTCTATTAACCTTGTAGGTGTAGCATTAGATGGAAGACATTAAAAATATTTATATGGCACTAAAAATTAGCTTTTAGGGAAAAGGCATGTGGGAATTAAGTATCTGTTGCAGAGTATCTGTGTGCATCTCTGGATCTTGGAACACAAAAGTCCAAAGCCATTATCATGAGTGATTTTACCTTTAAACACAGAGGGCGAAAATTCACCTGAAGTAGCAGACTGATTTTAAGTTTTGTTCTGGAAGCTGTAGAAATACCTGCAGGGACTTGTTCAACACTCTTGGATTCAGTTGTTTCATTTGATGTTAACGGTATTTCATGTTTTATAGGATGAAAGAAAAATTCAAAGACTAAGTTTTCATATTTGCCTACCTATTTTGCGTTGAGTAGTAAGAATGAAGATTTAAAAGTAATCTGAATAAGTAATACATAAGTGTATATGTAAAATCACAGAAAGACTGAGGTTGGAAGGGACCTCTGGATGTCGCCTGGTCCAGCCCACTGCTCAGGCAGGGCCAGATGTGTAGAATAGGTTTAGATTGAGCATGTACCGTGTCTGGAAAAAAGAAACCAAAGCCAAAATAAGTCATTGCTTTCTACATAAAGTAGCAATTTAAGTCAAATGAAGATTGCAGTAAGTAAAAATGACTTTTTGAGAAACTAGTATTTCATAGCAAACCATTTGTGCTTCTGATCCTAGCCTCCATGTTTTAGTTTTAATAGAGAAATAATAATGGTATGAGCATGTATTTTCTTTTTTGTATTAAGATTTCATATAGCCATTTTTACCCAGGAAACTTAGCAGTTAGAGACCTAATTCCATGAAGTTATTTAGTTGTGTTTTATATAACTGGCTTTTTTTGCATAGAAGTACAGTTTAAAGTGAAAAACACCTTCATATTTGATTTAATGTTTGCTTTGAAAATAATGGGGGAAAAATCAAGATTTAACTTAGGCATGTCTGACATCTTTGTTGATTCAACTGTTGCCGCATTTATCAATTAACAGCAGAATTTTTGATCTGTCTGTCTTGCTTGTTCTCTCACAGAGAGTTTGGATGGCGAGATCCAGAGCTTCCAGAAGTTATACAGATGTTACAGCATCAGTTTCCCTCAGTACAGTCCAATGCTGCAGCCTACTTACAACACCTCTGTTTTGGAGACAATAAAATAAAAGCAGAGGTAAGATTTATAAGCCCTTTTTTTTCAGCAGTGATGCTGTCTGCCATTTATCATAGCCAATTATTTTTATGTACTTCAGAAAGAGTTACAAAGGAAATCATGTATATATGGCTGGACTTTTTTTACTTAAGCTTTCACTTAAGTAATTTGTTAACATTAGAGAAAGGGAAAAATGCATAAAATACTGTCAAACTTTTTTTGTTCGGTTTAAAAGTATTTTAATTGAGTACCATTTAAACACTGTATCAGTAGTTGTTCAGTAAAAAGCTTGTGGTATAGTCTTGATCTCACTGAAGCATACGGGCATTTCCTTAGCATTTTCAGAGAGGGATATTTGGACACTAAATACAAACACAGGAGGTAAAAATTAAGCAAAAGGATTCTGAATCAAAGCCCACTTTAATGTATAATTGTGTGACTAGAGAATCATTTCACTGTGTTTGCAGATTCAACTGTGATCATTGGTCTGTGATCTTGAAATTCAGTGCAGATTGTATCTCAAATGTAATTCAAGCAACAGTATAAACTTTGTTCTGTACCTGTAGCTGATTGGTACTTTTTGCTTGCTTGCTCCCTGTGGTTAATGGGACCAGTTCAGCTTTTGGCACACGTTGAAACAGAAGGCAGTCAGCTCTGAGGTATATGACAAACACACAGGAGTCAATTAAAATTGAATGAGTGAAGCTGTTACCATCCCCAGCTGCCTCTCCTGGCCCTTTCAGAGGTACTGCTAATCAGGGACATGTGGTGTGCACATAAATCTCTGCCTGTTCTGGCATCTTTTAGCCTGGCAAGTAAAGGTAAACTGAGATTAAGATCTGCTGTTGCTTCCTTGTCCGAACTGTGCAGTGATACTGGCTTGCTCATGCTTCATTATCTTCACCTTCGGCGCATAAGCACTCTGTGGGTCTATCCGGCTGTAGCAGCTTTCCCTTGTAGGCTTTTTCATGCTGAGGAAAGCCCCAAGTGAGTAGGTATGCAGTCTTCTGGAACTGGGAGAACTGCAGGGGCTGTGTACATCACCTCAAACATCTTAGAAATAATAATGAAGAAAAAGTACATGAATGTTAAAATGAAGATTGTTTGTGCACTGGAAAAGAGACCTCTGTCACAGGCACTGCTGAAAATTCTAATTGCTCACTCCCCCCATACTCTTTTCTCATCCTTACTAACAAATTAGGTTTTCAGTTAAAAAATTGATTAACCTCTGAGAAAGGCAGTTAAATGATTAGAGCAATTTATTCATTGTACAATCTGTGCTGCCTCCTGTTAGCCATAGATTGAGAGCCCTTAGGTAGCTATCACATCTGAGGGAAGAAGATGGTTAGACTCTTGTTGCTAACCATTTAGTGAAAAAGGCAGACTGTTGATCTAACCCATCCCACTAGGACATCAGCCTTTGTAAGCTTCAGGCTCACAAGCAGGAGAGCACTTAAACAGTTTCTGTGTTTGTTTATTGGAATCAGGAGCTACCCAGAGGGCTCAGTAGTGTGCTTAGGGTCTGCTTGAGCTCTCTACTGAATAAGAATTTCTTGAGGAACTTTTTGTGTGAGGAGTTCAAAATCCTGTTAAGGGCGTGTCATAGCAGATATCCCAGATTCTTACTAGGCTTATGCCTAGCCAGAGGCGCTTGAGTGGTGCAGTTAAACCTAGTTGGTTTGTGAGAGTTTGTGAACTCTCGTAAGAGTTCAGCAGAATCTGCATAAAATTTCTGCTCGTGCACATGATAGGACAAAGGTTGTTATGTTCCTTTTGAGTAGAACTGCGGTATGTAAAAATTTCAACAGAAATAGAAAATAGCAGCTATGACTATATGCATTTCTGGGATTCCTAACGCCTTTTATGGTTTTACCATTACATTTTTCTCTTCTAAAATATTTTAATTTCTGTGGCTGAAGTTCGGAGTACTGCCCCTTGCTTCCCAAGAAAAGAAAGTGGAAATACTCTGACGAAGACAACTATGAAGAAGAAATTCAGTTAAAAGCATTTGAAGTATGGCTAGGGAAGCAAGAGATGTTTTTTCCTTCATGACCATGTTTTTTATGGTAGGTGCTATTTCTAAAACACATGTCGATGACAGGCGTACTTCTGAATTTGATTTTATCATCCTAAATGTGTCTTTATTGCTACATAAATGCAAATGCCCTGCTCAGTCTTTTAAGTAGCAATGAGGTCTGCAAAAGCTCTTCTCTAACTTGAAGGACTTTCAAACAGAGTTTACTGTCAGTAGTGCTTGTCATTCTCTACCTTTGTTCCCTGTGCATGGTGCTTAGGTGGTATATCAGACATTAGAATGGAGTTGAAGAAATTGGATTATTTTTGATAATGTTTGATGGTTGGATTTTTCATCTCCTGTTGAGCACTGACCCATCTCGAAGATCTGAAGATCACACATATGTGAAAGGGGACATAGGAAGCCAGAAGGCTAAAGGTTATAAAAATTACAAGGCAGCCCATTACAGTTAGGCATAATAATACTGAAATTCAGAATCTCAGAATAGTTTAGCAGTTCATTATATAAATTATTCTGTCATTGATGACAGTGAGAAATGTAACTGAAAGTCAGAAGGAATGGAGGAAAGAAGTTTTGATCAGATATCCGAAGGCAAATGAAAAGTTGATCAGTCAGAAGAGCACAAGAAGGCCCTTTCAAATGGCATTTTCTGGTTAGGAGAGGCCTCTTACACCAACAATGGTGAGACTGTGAGCAGAGCCAGAGTAGCCGGTCCTGGATGCCAAGAAGGAACAGACAGGATGTAGGAAACGAGAAGCATTTCTAAATACTTAGCAGAGAACGTCTCTATAAAAGAGCATGTTCTTGTAAACACAGGACTCATTCTTCCACAGCAGTTTTATTTCCTGCAGTGACATCTTACTCCTTTGTATGAGGTCACCATAAAAAATGATTGAGTTGTGCAGTTTCACACGCCAGCACCATTTTGCTCTCATGAAAAATGGCAGCCTGCCATCAGCTGCAAAGGTGTAACAGGTCACTCAGGGGTTTTGACACCAATTACTCCTTTCTGTAAGCTAGGAAATTAATTTTTGCCATTGAAACCACAACACTTGAGGTTCTCCTCTCAGGAATATTGTGCCAAAGTGCCAAATAAAAGCACAGCAACCGCTGTACTGTCCTTCCTGAAGCCTTCCCTTGCATCCTTAATAAACATTGCTGGATCAGACAGTTTCCTCTTTATCATGCAGAGCATTCTGAAGAAAAGTATCAGTCCAGACATTATTGCGTGAAGTTTTTAAAACAGTAATTACACACTGAATGCATTTATCTTCCCAGCTTACTCAAAGCCATCATTCACATTCATTTTGTCATTAAATTTAAGGTGTTTCTGCATCTTCTGTGAGTTCTTCAGAGCATGATGAGAAGCCTTGCAACACAGTATTTGCACCCTTTCACATGTAAGGCAGAGGACTTAGACCATATTAACCATTATCTTAATTATAATTCCCATAATTGCAATACTGTAGTAACTTTGATGTCATCCATTGTGCTGCTAGATCCATGATGGTCAAGAATACAAATGTGCCCCTTTCTGGTATGGCTTTCTCACAGGGAATACTTACTCTTAATGTAGGGTGATAGAGAAACAGTCCATGATGTTGCATTAAGACCTGATGGCTAACACTGACAAAATTCTTCAGTCCGTAACATCTGAGGGATCCAGAAGTGGGATTGGAGGTGCTCTCATCATCCTTGAAAGGGTGTCTTGAGTTTGCTTTTGAAGTGTGTCTTGATTTTGGTATTGAAGAGTTCTGTGAGATTTCCCTCTGCTCCCATAAGGGATTTCCTATAAAATGGAGTAGCTTTCTTCCCACTGTGTTTGAAGAGGAATCATAGTTTTGCATTCACCTGCCCATGCCCTTCCTCTTCTTTTTCCTCTAAAATGTCTTCAGTTAAAGCTCACAATTTGGCTTCTCCACTGATGATACTGTCAGTTTTTCATTAAAAGACATGCAAGATAGTATAGACATGTTATTTAATTTAAATTAAGCAAGTATCTTATAGGTGATACTGAAAAGTAATGCAGAAATTGTGGAGACTCTAAAATATTTGTTAGGAGTGCATTTTAGTGCAGACCATAACAGCATACATTTGGAGAAAGTACACTTCCCTATTCAGTTGCACACATTTTTATTAGTGCTTTGAAAACCATAATTTTCATGCATTAAACATCTGTATGAGTAAAATCTCACAGTTTGAGAAATACTTTCCTAAATGACTTCACAAGGAATTTACTCTTTTCATAATTGTTTATGTGATGGGGGGTGCTTGCCTACACCCACTTCACAGAATGAATGCTGAGATCTTCATGCTTTTGCTTACCTATGTTCAGATTGCTGCATGCAAGATGGTTTGGATTTGTCTTGCCTTCACCTTGGGCAGTTGTATTCCCCTGTGCAAGTAAATATCAAGCTGTCCCTTTCTAGCACACTTTCTATGTAGGTTTTAGAGATGGAAATTACTCTAATGAAGTAAAGCAGCACATGACGTGACCAGAAACAGTCTTTATATAAGAATCTTTTGGTTTTGTTATTTTATAAAGCCTTATCTCTTTCAGGACTTCTAGTCTGCTTCTAATAAGTCAGTCAACGAAGGCTGTGTTGTTCTGCAATATAGGGTGGAGTTTTACTATCAGTTACACATACAAAATGCTATTTGGTTGGGGATTTTTTAAAATGTTTTACTCATAGCGTTTTTGGAAATAACCCTTTAGTTTGTCTTTTGTAAATTGTCTTTGTTGGTATTATTTGAAATAGTTTTTCCAACAAGTTGGTATACTCCTTGCACCTTGTCATTCAAGGGTATGATTTTGCACAGAAAGCAAGTTAGGTATAACTTCCAGGCACAACCATCAGCAGCACCACAGAGCCTTACTCTTCACAGGAAGACAAAATATACATATAGCTTTAGGATTAATTCTTATCTCATTGCATTCGAGATTTTTTTCTTATTAATAAATTTTCTTTGCTAATAAATTCCAGAAACATGGTTAACTATGAAATGATATGCCTTTTCATTGGAAAAAAAATTAAAAAGAAAGGCGTAAAAGTCCACCTTCTATCAGGGAATTAAATCTTAAACTGATAGTCTTGCTTTCAAAACCATTTCTGAATGTATTTCTTCATTTGTCTTCACCATCTAATTTATGCAGTATCATTTTATGAGATTTCTCTCTTCTGACAATAGAATGCACATCTTTGTTTTGTGCACACTCTTTGTATTTATTAAGACTATTAATGAATGTCACTGAGTGATATGCTGTTTTCCCACAATTTGTGCTTTCTGTAGCACAGGAGTGACATTTTACACTCTGGGATCCCTCTGCATTCGTTTAACCATAGTTATTCTTGATTTCATTGTTAGGGTACTGTGGTTAAATTATTATAACGATTTACTATGCACCTGGAAAGCATTTCATGATTGATTTAGATTAGGAAAATATTAAAGTTGTTCAATAAATGTATTAATGACAAGCCTCACAGGAGTAACATTCAGTTACAAGAGGAAGTTCAAGAATTAGGATGTTAACTGAAGGCTGCACAGCAATTAGTGGCAGATTACGAGGTTCATTTTTTGTCTTTAACTCTTTTCTGCTAAGGATCTTGATGGTTGGTTTGGGTTTATTGCATACACTTTTCAAAATCATTACTTTTGAATGAAATGTCTATCCTGTAAAGTGACATGGTTTTAAAAATAAATAGACAAGAATATGTTATTTCATAAGTGTAATGGAACATCTAGTGTGGTTGGGTTTTTTCTGTGTTAGTGATAGATAAGCAAAAAATAGACATTCTGCTTGCTGCCATCCTGTTGTTTTCAATCATTTTGTAACATGGAATAGTTAGAGTTGGAAAGGACTTTAAGATTATCTAGTTCCATGCCTACTGACATGGGCAGGGACCCCTCAAACTAGACCATGTCACACAAGATCCATCCAAATTCTCTCTCATCTCACACAGAAACTGAATGGAATGAATTCACAAAGTGACTAAAACATCATTATTTTATAAAATGTTGGGCTTGGTATTGAGAATATGTATTAGTATTTTTACCCCCGTACTGCTTCACCCTTCTTTCATGTTCCTCACTCCATGCTCCTCACCCCTGCACCCAGTTAATTGATCTCCAGGGAATAGCCAAATGGGCAAACTTTTGCCCACTTTTCCCATAGGTTCCTCTTTACGGTACATTTTCCTGTGATACTAATAAATACTCAGCAATGATAATTTAGAGCCAAAGCAAATAAATTTAATCTTTTTTTTTTTAATCGTTAACCGCCCATGCTTCATATGGACAAATGCAGCTTCACTGCTGTTGTCTGGACTATGCTATTTATGCAGTACACTGCAGTGTCTGCAAGCATCTCTAGGATACAGAGTTTGACCTCTGTTTTCCTGCCATTTAGGGGCCTGGCACTGATCTTCTTGTGGGCTTAAGGGTGTGAGTGAGGTCTTGGGCAAAACCTGTCTCTAGGCCTCCTCTTTATCTGGGTTTTGGACTCGCTCCTGCAGTGTGTGCCTTGCAGGAGATTAGAATACTGGCTAATGGTTTCTATCTTTTTCGGCTCTGGGCATCCAGACTTTGCCTCTGGATGAGTAACCACATAGAAGAAAATTTTAGGTAATAAATTCAATTAGCCAGAAAATTCAGATGTGAACATCTGGTGATAATGCTTATTACACAGTTAGGAAGAGAGGAAAAAAATATCGCTATTAGGTGTGCAAGATGAATGCCTTCATGCTACTTTCTATGGTGTGCAGCAGATGCAGGAAGAGCATTGCACTGTATTGTGAAACCATGTCCTTTGGCCTGACGAAAAAATGTCCTGTTTTTACTAAAATGTTTGTAGAAGCTGTATCTTTTGTATTTGAAAATATTAGGTGGTAGGGATGGAAAGATAATACACGCTGAAAGAGGGTGTCATTTGGCATAGGTAATACATTGCTCCGACATTTTGAATGGGCAATAAATATATATGCAACTATTCCAAGCAGTGTAATGTTCTACTGTATGTGCTATGGATTTCTTTCTATTCATAACTCTTCTGCCAGTTGCTTCCCTGATTTATTAGGCTGATGTGTGAATGCAGAGGATTACTTTCTGTTGTAGAGCATATTTTTTTATTACTGTTCTCATCATCCAGCAAGCCACAGTAGGACTTTGCTCACTATGTATAGAAATAAAATAACCTAGATCAATATCAATATCTGTGATTTGATGCTTTCTCAACATATCCGTGCTAAAAAGGTTGGCAGCAAATTTATTTCAATAAGGTGAATTGTAGCCCTCATAAAAAGGCCATGCCAAATGAAACTCTTAAGGTAAAGGCCATCAGGGTGTGCTCCAGACTGTGATTAAAAATGCAGAGTTGACTGTCACTAAGCTACCAAGAATGGCTGCAGCAGAAGGCACAGGTTTGTTGAGGCATAAAGACACCCACACCCAAGGCTTTAAACTGAAGCTGCATACCTGTCTGTTCAGCCACTGCAGAAAACTGTTGGAAGTCGCCTGAAGCAGAGAATCCTTAATGTAATCGCAGAGCAAATTCATGGCAATGCTGCTGAAGTCAGTCCTGTTCTTCTATGGTTTACGCTGGTGTAACTTGAAGTATGACTCATACCACATAAGGTATAAAAGAAAAAAAAAAAAAGGCAAAACCATACACACACTTATAACACTTTTTAATATATATATAATTTTGCATATTGAACTGTGGGTATTACAGAGTACATTAGAGATGAAGTGGGTTTAATTGTGCTTTTATTCCGTTTATGATATGTAAATGTGGAGACAGAGGGAAGATTATGCAGTGCAGCTTCACACTGGAACTCTGAAATTACAGCTCATAGTCATAGCTGTGCCACAGCCTCCGTTTGTGAGCTTAGGCAAATAACTTTATGTGCCTGAGTGTCTATTAGCAAAACTTCCTAACAAAGAGTGATGTTGTGAGAATGTATTCATTAGCTTTGGAGGAAGTAATTTGCCCCAAAAATACTTCAGCTTTAAGACAGAAAATTCTCATGTGACTGTGAGATTCTTTAGTGGTCAATACATCATTTTTAAGGAGAGAATACCTGTTGTTTAAATCGCGGTAGAGAATGTCGGGAGCAGAGGTCATCAGGGGCAGTATGATGCTTGTTCTAATAAGTTGTAAATGTATTTTTAGTCAGAAAGTGGCATGTTGTTCTTCTCTGGTGCAAACTGTGATAGGTATAGCAAGCGTCAAAAGAGGATCTTCTTGAATTTCCAGTAAAAGCTGAAATGTCACTTGGAGTTGTTCTGTTGCTTGCACTTTTATGACTGAGAAAAAAGAAATTTTCTGTGGTCTTACTGGTGACCATCTTATTCCAAGTTGCTACTTGTGTTCACATTAACTAAATCCCACTAATATTATGCTTAACTGAATATAGTTAGCTACAGCTTCAGAAATGTTCATCTAGTACTAAGCTGATGCCCTCTGTTAGTGCTAGGATGTTCGGAGTACTGACTTACTGCATTTTTCTAAAAATCTTTTTCTTTGCATAAAAACATTGTTGACTTTTCTCTATCTTGTTTAACTTCACTATGAATGGTTATAGGAATACCAGGATGTTCTTAGGTGAAGTATGTATGTTGATCTTTTCCACAATAATAAGTGTAATCTTTCATTCTCAAATAGCTTAATTCTTTATAAATATTAGAAAGTACATGATCCATACCCTTGACATTAATCATCATTTTTCATTTAACTTTAGACAGTACTAGATCAGTGCCTGAGCAATGCTAATGTCTTTTTCATCCTAAACTAATATCCCTGTTGCATTATCTATGAAGCGCACACTGCTGTATCTTCTTCAGGATTGTGCCCTTTTTGAGTGTTTTGAAAAGCAAAGACCCCAAATTAAAATCAAGTAATTGCATACCTTTTAAGGGCTCTGGCTTTTGTGTATTTTTGCCAATCTGTGTGTTTGCCAGTGTTAGTTTATGAGCCTAGTGACTCAGAAGCTGAGAAGATTGCTTAATGCAGGTCAATGCCGATCTGTTTATTTTATAAGATACTGTTTTTAACAGTGAGATTGCAAATCACTTTTCTGATACTTTCGCAGTCAGACAAGCACTTTAGGTCAGCTCTACATCTGCCATTAGGAGTGTTATTTGGATCATCCCATTCATGCTTGATGTTTAGATTCAGAATAGGATGCTTGTGTCAGTCTACAAATTTAATCTTTTTTAAGAGCATTAGGGTAAACTGCTTCACTATTACAGATAACTTGCACCTAGCTGGAGATGTTTTTAGTAAAAATGAAATCATGCTAAAACCTCGGTTTATAATAGACATAGCCTTCCTACCAAGCATGGAAAGCAAAATGTATCACAGTGCAGAATACATTAAGACTTATTGGCTGAGAAAGCAGCACATTTTTTCATACCTTTTCAGGGCAATTTTAGAACATGATTTTGAGTCTCCTTCTGCACAGAATATGTTTTCAAGTCTCTGTTAACCCCACGCATAGATCCCAAGGTCTCAAGAGGTCACTTAGGAGACACAGGAGAAAAACAAACGTATACTCAGAAACAGAAGACTACAGAAAAGCTTCTGATTATCAATCCCATGCTGTGCATCCTTGTGTTGCACAGCCATTCCTCGAAACACCTTCCTGATTTCTATGGACACAGAAGAAAGATTCCTTCTTTCTGTATGCACTGCATTTTAGCACCCAGGGGACAATTATGATTTAGTTTGGAGCAGAACAACCAGTGGTTGAATTTATTTTTATTTTGCCTTCTTACAGCTTTGTGTTGCCTTTGTGTCTGATCACACCAGACAAAACCATTCTTAAATGGGATCTAGAATCCAAACCCTGATTTAGATTCCTTAAACAAATTAGACTTCAGAGCTAATGCAGCAGTCTGCATAACATTCCACTATATTTTAAGCTAAAATTGCTCAGCACTTTTTTAAACTTGCTGCAAATTACTTTGCTAATGAGACTAAATTACCCTATGATGTTGCAGGTAAATTTGTCTGTAATAAATCTCATGTGCATTTGCAGCGTACGGATTTTGTATTGTCTACCTGCTATTCCATAGGCATGTCAGAAGAAATAGTGGAGAGGAATTAAAGTTTGAACCAGTACATTTATCATGAGACATACTGTACTAAATACTATTACCGTATTTGGTTTTGATGGAGATTTGTTTTCTTCCCTTCAAATCTATTTTATGTTTTAGGAATCAGCCCTCTGAAACTAGCTAGCAATGAGGCTGCCCATCTTTAAGACCCTTCTCTGAAACATCATGGGGTTTTTCCTCTTAGACGAAAGTTATTTTGTAATGCAATCAAGGGAAAGACAAGTAACAGAGAGCGCTTACGGAGAGGAATTGCAATAAATAAAATCTGTAAATATAATAATTTCATAGATAGTGTGTATCAGAGTGGTCAAGTTGCTGCGCAGGCAGTGTCCTCTTGTGCTTTACTGTAGTGCCCTGATCTGCTCAAACTATAAGCCTGAGAGGAGCAGAGCAGCCGTAGTCAAGAGTGTCTCAGAAACACTACACTGCCTGCCACTGTTTAAGAGTGCTCTTGACATTTGGTTCTGTTAATTTGTAGTTTCTCCTTTCCACACCCATGGAACAGAACTGTTGGGAATCCATTTGTGTGTGAAATAATAGGCACTTACTCTGCTACGTAGAAAACCAGCATCTAAGAACATTAAAACCAATTATTACTAAAAATTTCCAGAAGCTGATTTAAATAGGATTGTCCTTTTAATTTCGGGTTTATTGGATATGTACGATCACCTGTGCTGTCAGTTATCTTTTAGTTCCATATGTTACACAGTGGCATTAAAATTAATTTCATATGTTTAAACATTCGTATTTTGGTATACTGAAACTTGCTTAATAATGGAAGTGTCACAGAATAAGTGGTGGATGATGCAGTGCGTTATGTCAATTAAGTTGGCGATTAATATCTGTAATGTCAAAAAGGCTTGATTACTGTTAGATTTCCTTCACCTTCTTTGGATGAAGAGTTACTCAAAAGTGATTATTAAGAGAAACGTGGAAAGTAAGCATTTAACCATGAATTAATCTTCAAATTAGGGCTGTAGAGCTGTTAATAGTGGAACACTTAATGTCTTATTGGGAAGAGGAGATTGTGTTATTTTAGAAACACATTTTATCACTCTGTCAGCCTCTAACAGTTTTTGCCACCTATTCTTAATCTTCTGTCTCCATTATGTTTTACTTTTTAAGGCAGGGTAGTTAGAATTAAATGCAGAAGAGGATGTTCCAGTTATACCTACTGGCAAAATTTGAACAATATCTCAGATACCCACTTGCTGAGTATAAATAGAAGAGAAAGGGTGTTTTGGTTTCTCTCACAGCAGTATTTTTAGGCTGTGTTGGAATACTTCATTATCTAACAGTCTTTGGCTAAACTGTTGAAAACTTGAAGCTTCACTTTTCTTCCTTTTTGTATCTTTAACTCTGATTTTTACAGCCTTCCAGGAGATTGAATAGACAATTTCCAGTATGCAATGATTGAAAGAAAGGAGGTTGAAGAATATAATTATTTTTATTTCAAAACTGAGTTCAGAACCATAGCAATAGTCAAAACAGCTAATATCTTTGCTTTGACTTCACTTCTGCTGTTGCAAAGCCATAAGCAATGGCCAGATTCCAGGACTAATTTTCTCATACCTTGATATGAAGAAAGACCACTCACCTATTTTATTCACATTTGAGAAGGGACACATCTTTCTACCCTGTGAGAAAGTAACACTTTTGACTGTAAGTCAGAGCATGCATTCTGCTTGCTGGGACAGTCCTTGTTATCCTCACTTTTCAGGCAAAACTTCCCCATCCCCAGGGAAGGAAGCCAGTTGGGTATTCAAAACTGATTGTTAGAGTATAAACAGAGGCTGGAGGAACAGCATGGCTTCTGCGCTGAATCACTGATAGGTAGCATGTGTTGTCAAGTAAGGTTATAGACTCTAATGCTGTTACTGCTTACATTTGACAATAATTCAGTTTTAAGCTGTGTTGTGATCTGTGCAAGCTTCAGCATGCATTTGTCATGGCAAGTGAAATGTAAACTAAGTATTTCCTACAATACTTACCCTTTTTTTTTTATTTCTTGAGAGGTCTCATGTTCATAAGTCATCCACAGAAAGTGTCCTTTGACCAGAGTAGTATCAAAAATAGTAAAGCTTTTATTCAACCACTGTAAAGTAAAGCAGGGAGAATATACCAAGAGCTGTAAATCCAGACGTCTTTCCTGAAGGGAGCTAAGTATTCCTCAAGAGAAGTCTGGATTGTTTTTTTACAGAGCTCTGTAGCTGATACTCTGATTCCAACATATCCTTTGTATAAGAGTAGCATTTGAATTCTACATGAACCATCTCCTCCCATCTGTGGGATTAGTGTTCGCAATTTTTAGAGTGATTAGGACGAAACTCTTAACTGCTGCTTGGAAATGGAGCAGGACGTGTTACAGCATTGCATCAGAAGGTATGCCCTTCTCCATTAGACTAGCTAGACAAGCTAGTTGGTGATTTCACTTGCTTTGTATCCTTCTGTAAACATGATACAAGGCTGAACATGTAACCCGGTTAAAATTTCAAGTATGGTGTGGTATGTACTAACCTGAATTACATCTCTATAAAGCCAGTGCAATAAATGAATGAGAATTTAATCTGATGTGGATTATCCTAGAAATAAAAGTGTCCCTATTATTTTTGTTAGTTTGTATGTTAAAGAAGCTTGGCTCACAAATAAGCTCAACATAAATATGAGAACAGCACCTGCACAGGCACCCCATGACACAAAGCAGTGCTAACACAAGGCATTAATAAATGATCCTTAGTCTCCCAGCTAACCAGGCTCAAAGCTTGCTGGCAGGTCTCATCTCACACACAGAGAGACAAAAAGAGGCCTCTGTAGTAGCTGGCTTGGGCCTTTGATCTGCTGGTAGCACATCCTCAGACCTTGGTCTGACCAGTATCTTATCCCCTAGATCTGTAGTGTCTTTAGTAGCTCTTTCGCAGATCTCCTGTCCTCCTCGTCAGCTGTTCCAGCTCAAGGTTCACTAGCATTATGCCAATCCTGAATGAAGACGATCCTCATCCAGAAAAATTGTTAGAATTTAGGTTTAATGAGATAGAACAGACTGCAGGGGTCAGGCACAGGGTTTGGGCAGACAAGCATACTGAAGTGCAGCTCATTTGTGCATTACCAGCTCATTTCCTCACAGCCTTCTCTGTATTTTTTCATGCATTTGGATGTGTTCCCTTTGCTGCCTTTGCCCTTCTGCTAAACATTCCATGAGCTTTGCACAATGCACAGTGCCTTGAGAGCATCCCATAAGCATGCTTTTTCCTGTAGGACCCATGATAACCTCATCGTTCATTCCTCACTCTGTACCCCACCCTACCTTACCACTTAACAGAGCTCAGGCTGAACCTCTCCAAGCCTTTGAGCAGTTCCTTCAGCAGCCCATCAGGGATCTCACAGACCCGACCTTTGATATTGTTTCTTGTTCTGTAGGATTTGCCTATGTAAGTATGGTATATTACTTCTCCTGACTCGTCTTTGTTTATACGCTTTACAGCTATTGACCGGATGTCCTCACAAAAACCAGGTGTCCTTACATTTCAGGTTTCTACATACCCTCCACATCCCACATTTTTTTTTTTTTTTCCATGTATCCTTCCAATCTCTTCTATTGAATTAGAAAAGCACACCGTCAAATAATTCATAGGCTAAAATCATACAGTAATCAAGTATATCTTTATTGTTTCAGACGTGCCATCAATGTATTATCGACTCGTTTTGCCAATGCATATGCCTCAGGCTGGTCACGTGTAACTCCTGGTAGATTAAATATCTAACAGTCCACTGTCATGGAAAATTTGTTGTGGTAAACACTATTGAATCAAAGGTCAGCCTTGAAACTGATAAATTGTGTTTCTCAAAGGCTCTTTGCATGAGACATCCTGGCTGTTCTTATTAGGAACATAATTAACATTTTCACTGCCTCTAGCACTGGCCTGAACTCCTTTGCAAGTCCAAATTCATCTTGTATCTGCATAGTGTGAATACAAAAATGTTATCAGATGCAGTGCAAACCCAACCTTCATGCAGTGCCAAAGGAAGACTCTGGTTTCAAGCTGACGTGAGTGCACCCTTACTGATCTGTGGACCAGACAGTCTGGCACCTTTTCCTGTCCTGTGTCATGACATCATGAGACTTGACCAGAGCAAGTGCTTCTGATCAGCAAGTGGACTGTACCATTAATAGTAGAGGGCCAACTTTAAAAGGAAAGTTTACAAATTTCCTGGAAAAAGAAAACACATGATCCATCAGATGAAAGCAGCTCTGTGTATTCTTGCATAGAAATGGTTTTGTGACAAAATTCATGTAATCTTCATTCTTTCAGTTTTTACTTTGGTTGGTGTAAGTTTGCACTACACAGCATAGATTCCTTATATATTAGGAAAGCTCAACAGAATGAGTTCAGGCTTATGTGTGCAAGGATTCCTGGTCCTGATGGGATTTGTCATGCACTCCATAATGCCATGGGTGAAAGAGCACAGCCTGTTTCATTTAACACCTGTCCAGCAGGATTTTCCAAAGATGTGCGCAAAATACTTACAGTGAGGGGAAAAAAAAGGAAATAACATTCAGAAATTAATGCTGTCCATGGATTAAAAGAGTCATGACAAACACCACAACACAGATTCACCCAGCATTTCTAATGCTTCTAGTCTGGTCCTCTTTTTCATGTCTGGTTTGGGAGGACACAGTGTAAAAAGGGGACACCATATTCAAGACAGGAGAAATGAACCTTATGAGATGACCAGGTGAACTGAGTTGCGCTGCAGAGTTGAAGGTCATTTTTTTTTACTTGAGAAGTGGCTACTCCGGGATTGGTCTATGTGAGATCAGAGTTGGCCTGTATCTCCTTTTTATTTGCTATTTGTTTATCTCCAGTATCTATGCTGTTTATTTGACTGTAGTAGGCAAGCAGTCTCCAGCATATTCTATTTTCTTTTTCTGTTATGCAGCAGCCACCAAGGTGTCAATAAATATTACTTTAAAAAATGTTCTCTTCACATAAAGTCAGGAGAGAGACAGAAATATCTATCGAAGGGCCTTTGGGGAGTGGGATTTGATGCCCCATTGGAGCAAATTGCTGCTTATCCACCCATCCCAAAGACATTTGGCAGTAGCACTGCTGAACTCACGGAAGCTGTGACAACTTAGCTCCTCTGAGATCTGCCCCAAGAGACTCACTAGGTGAGAATTGTCCTCCAGACTGCAGCTCTTAACTCCATAAAGGACTTGAACAAATAATTTCATGTCAGTAGGATCTGGTAAAATCCATCAGAGTTTCACAATTTGTGAGGCATAGTTAAACCTGCTGGAGAATATAGTATTAAACAGCTAGATATGTGATGGAAACACAAGGATGGGGTCAGACTTCTGTGAATAATACACTATTGGAAAAGTAAAAACAAAACCAGACAGTAGTCCAGATAAAGCATCAGAAGCTGAGCTCCAGTTCTGATGAATCTGCTTCATCTCTGCGTACATGACACAGCTACTTTGCCAAGTGTCCAAGCTTGTAAACTCAAAGAAAGCTTGCAAAAGAAATCTTATCTTACCTGGGTAAGAATAGGTTCATTCTTCAGTAGAATTAAAGAAGTTTTGTCAAGTTAGGTAAAACGTTATGTAACAGCCATTTCATTTCTGTTATATTACCCATCTTTTTTTTCAGACAGAAGTGCATTTTAGATGAATATTTAATGCTTTTGCTTTTAAGAAAGTATCTTTGAATCCCTTCAGTCTGCTGCTGACTTCAGGTTCCTGGGAGAGGAGCTGCTGCACGAGCTGCTGCACGAGCTGCAGCTAGCGTGCTGTCAGATAGCATGACTGAAAGGGAAGGTGCAGCTCAGAATGACAGCTGAATGGGGCACAACACACATCTTCTCTTAGAGATGAGCAGAGGATAAGACTTGTCACCTGAGTGCATCCACTGAGATGCTGGTTGCCTGTGTCCGAGAAGGAGAGTGGGAAAACCAGCAGATGCATGTTGTGCCTCAGAAAAAAGGCAAAGCCTCTTCAGATGAACCTTCAGATGGCACCTTCAGGTGAACTGTAGAACACAACAGTTTTTGCTACAAAGTTAATACTGTTTCTCATTCTTAATATTTTTTTAGCAGTGAAGCAATTAAAATATTCATTCAGCATGTTGTGCTTTAAAAATATAATTCATGAAGATCAGCAGGCAGGTTTTCATTCTGTCGTTCCTGATATTACTCATCACACCAGAACAACTTGTGTATTTTTTAACTGTGTTCTTTCTTCTATCAGATCTCGTCTCTTTTCAGAGGTTGAAGTGTGAAGCTCAGTGATTGATTCACCTTTTGTAGAGCTGATGCATGAATTTTTGTTTCTAGTCTGATTCAGTAAATGTCATCTGTTTTGTCATGTAGGTGGTTCTTCGTGTGCTATGCTTGCTCTTGAAAATCTGGTTAATAGGGAAAGCAAATGCATTTTAATCTGAAGATTAAATGGTGATAGGTTGTAAAAACAAGCGAACAAACAGGCCTTAAGCACACCTACCTCTTTCCCTGATAAGCGTAGTAAATTTTTCCTGGCCTGGGAAGGAGCAAATGATTTCATTGCAAGTCATCCTGTTCACTTGGGTAAAGTTTTGACCAGTGAGATGCAGTGCAACAACTTTTGATCTCTTTTTCTGGTTTCTAAGCTGAAAGATGTCACAGTTTCTCTGAGCAGCAGAAGCATAGACTCTCAAAAAGATTAATGAACTTTTCTGCCTGAAGCTGATATAGTTTACAAATGTTCATTTACATTTCTGGGCTCTCCATTAGCTGGCCACTGTAGTCTTCTACACCTGCATATTGCTCCAAAATATACTGATAATATACTGATAGCAATGCCTGTTGATGGGAGAATATCTTAGTTTATCTTTAAACACTATGACTTTGGCATTTAACCCAAAGCTGTGTTGCAACTGCATAGACATTCAAGCATTTTAATTTAATGCAGTTACATCTCAGTATATACGCTTTTTAACTACAGAATGTCTCTGTTACTGGGTTTTGCTGTTATTACGAAAAAATAAATATGCCAGACAAATCTCTAGAAGAAAGAGAGAACTTCTGTTTTATCGGTGAGTAATTTTGATAGCTGAATTTTGGAACCTCAAAGGCTGAACCATTTTTAAGTCTTTACTTGCAGTGACTCATAAAATCATTTAGGTTGGAAAAAACTTTAAAGTTCATCAAGTGCAACCATTAACCCAGCACTGCCAAGTCCACCACTAAACCACATTTCTAAGTACCACACGTACAGGTCTTTTAAATACGTCCAGGGATGGTGACTACACCACTTCCCTGGGCAGCCTGTTCCAATGATTTGGTGAAGACATTTTCCCTCATATCCAGTCTAAACCTCTCCTGGTGCAACATGAGGCCATTTTTTGCTGTCCTGTCGCTTGGTATCTGAGAAAAGAGACCAACCCACCTCACTACAACTTCCTTTCAGGTAGTTGTAGAGAGTCATAAGGTCCCCCCCGAGCCTTCTCCTCTCCAGACTAAACAGCCCCTGGTCCCTCAGCTGCTCCTCATCAGACTTATGCTCCAGACCCTTCACCAGCTTTGTTGCCTTTCTCTGAACCTACTCCAGCACCTCAATGTCTGTCTTTCAGTGAGGGGTCGAGAACTGAACGCAAGATTCGAGGTGCGCCTCACCAGTGCCAAGTACAGGGGGATGATTACTGCCCTGGCCCTGCTGGCTGTTGCCGATACAGGCCTGGATGCTGTTGGCCTTCTTGGCCACCTGGGCAGAAGCTGGCTCATGTTCACTGCCCATCAGCCAGCACTCCCAGGTCCTTTTCTGCCTAGCAGCTTTCCAGCCGCTCTTTCCTAAGCCTGTAGTGTAGCATGGGGTTGTTGTGACCCAATACAACTACTTCACAAATCATAAAATTTCATTCTGAAATTAAATGTTTCACTTTTCCCTACAGTTTTGAAAGTATTCTCTAATTGTCTCTGGTTTATTGTTCTAGGCAAATATTACTAGATGTGGTAAAATGGTCAGTTGAAGTGTCTGGCTTGCTTTGCAACTTAAGCCAACAATACACATGGAAAAACTTTCTGACAGAGATGTGTATATATATTACTTGAAGCTAAAACATTGCACTCTCTGTATTATTAAGAATCAGTCTAGTTTCTTGAAATGGGATTCAAGACTAGGTACTGTTTGAGGAGCAGATAGTGCCAGAGAGCAATAAAGATGGGTTTGTTGCGGACAGATTTGGTAGTAAATTATTCTTACTATTCTTGATCTTCTTGATCAACACTTTTGTGTTTTTTCTTCGGTGATATCTTGTGTAAGATACTGCATTAGAAATTTATTTTGTAGGCCATATTTAGGAATGACCAAGACTTCTGTTCCTGCCTCACTTAAGGGTCTCTCTCCATCATGTTAAAACAAGCTTTCTGTGATGTATCCATTGCCGTAGTCTTTATGTTTCTGCAGACTTCCTCCTTTTCCTTTCATTTTTCCTAATTTTGTTGATACAAAATTCTCACAGAGGCTACAGTAGCTGCTCACATGCCCAGGAATTGAATGTAAAAGGAAAGATTCCTAAAACCTTTGTTACATTAAGCACTTCTCTTTGTTTGCTGTAGTCTTGTGGATTTTCCTCTAGCCTGCCATGTGTTACACTCTCAAGCAGATGATGTTTCTCCAGCACAGCAGAAACCCTTGCCAGAGCAAACCTTGCTGAACTGTGAGAAACTTTGATGGGCAACAACACTCTTGACTAAGTTTTGGCTGCTTTTGCAGAGGTTCGGGTTTGTCATTGTATGGTTATGTTGCCACTGAAAAAATAATAAGAGAAATCAAAGCACTGTAACGTAGCAGCTTTGCAGGGCTACCAGCATACCTTTGTTGACACATAGCCTGCATAAAGCACAGCTTAATTACATTAGGTAGTGTATGTAATACCTCTGGTTGTTCCTTAATTTTATGATTATCACTTTGGCCTGTTTCAGATAAGAAGACAAGGCGGAATACAGTTACTGGTGGACCTACTGGACCATCGGATGACAGAAGTCCACCGTAGTGCCTGTGGAGCTTTGAGAAACTTGGTATATGGGAAGGCAAATGATGACAACAAAATTGCTCTGAAAAACTGTGGTGGTATCCCAGCATTAGTACGGTTACTCCGCAAGACTACAGATTTGGAAATCAGAGAACTGGTCACAGGTTTGAATCTTTC
Source organism: Psilopsiagon aymara (assembly GCA_024733675.1). Taxonomy (NCBI): domain Eukaryota; kingdom Metazoa; phylum Chordata; class Aves; order Psittaciformes; family Psittacidae; genus Psilopsiagon; species Psilopsiagon aymara. Next base: position 9,031 of record JANRGW010026901.1, on the reverse strand, counting down.
AATATATTTTGTTCAAGCTCTATATAGCCCCTGCAGGGACAGTTCTGTGCTGTATGTCGGTTGCTCCATCAGTAACTATTCTATCATCATCTTTGCTGGAATAAAACACTTTCAAGCCCTTTGGATATATGTAATGTATAAATAGCTTTATTGAACATCGTGCAGACAGTTTACAGATATAGGCATGGTTTATGCTTACAGTTGCTGGTCACTTTGTCCTTGGCTAGCCATGAATGCGCTTGCAGGAGATGTGCTTTGTACACAGATACATTGTGGTGGAAATCTTGCTTGCTCTCTGTTCTCCCTCCGGTCTGGTAGGGCTGCACATACAGAAGATGTATTTTACTGAATTTTCTTAGAAGCTGTTGCTCATTTCTTTTATATCCTGTGTAGTGACAAGGTGGATTGGGGGGGGGGGGGGGTTTGCCTTTCTCGTGGTTCTGATAGGAAATTGGAAAAAACATTGGAGAGTTGGAGCTGTTGGAGAGATGGACGATGTCATCTTCTTAAAGCTTTTTTCTGAAACTTGGTAGCATGGTATGGGATGTCTGTTAGATACAGGGTATGCAGGTAGTGACAGAGTCCATTTCTTTTCTTGATAGAGTAATAGCTGATCTTTTTAAGATTGTTTAAACGTTCTCCCTTCAGAACTTCAGGGTTGAGTGGTTTGTTGTTTAGTTTTCAGAAATACAGAAATACTGTCAAACAGCACCGATCTAAAATGTTTGGAGACTTTTAACCCTTGCTCCCAAGTTATCCTATTTAAAATGAAGAACAGAAGTTAGATAGTTGGTTTGGGTTAGCTTTTTTCACTTTGTGATTTCATTCTGTTTGATTGCTAGTATCAGTGTGGTGATTAATTTAATGGTACAAATATAAAATCTGAAGATCTTTTCATTTTCCCATTTTGCAATGCTTGTATTTCGATTATATTTTCCTACTAAAATATGGAATCAAAGTTCTCCTTTCTGTCATAGAAGCATTAGAGTACTCACTATCATCTATGCTTCTACAGAAATTATTTACCCTTGTGGGTCAGGCCTCATTTACAATACAATTGATAAGATTATTGTTCTTTGATTGACTCCAGGTTCCTTCCTTTAGGGCATCTGAGTAAACTGCATGGTGCTTATTAAATGTAGATTTTTATATTTAGTTTCGTTTCTTAGTTACAACACCTATCTCCTCATACTTGTTAGGTTGGATTAATGGGCCAGAGATACTGAGTTACACGAGTTTGGATGGTGCTTCCTGCAGAGTGACAGAATTACTGACACATCTAATAAAGTGTAACCACCGCTTTAGATTCAAAATACTTGTTTGTCTCTTGATTATGTTGCCTGTGTCCTGGCTCCAGGGAACATTCTGCCTATTTATTCTGACTAGTAGGTGGCAAACTGCTAATGAACATCAGCAGTACACCTCTGCAGTTGCAGTGGCACTTCCCGTGCTGTCTACAGACAGAACACATAATGTCATTAGGTCATTTGAAGAAAAGGTACTAGGCTGCAGTTTACATTCCTTCCATTGCATAGTATGTTGTAAAATTTTCCTGAATTACCACAGAAAAAAAGGATGTGCATTCTAGCATGCCCACAAACTGTTACTACCAAGAAGAGTAGGTCCTGACCATCAGTGGTAGGCAGCAGCCAGCCTTTGTACAGATAGATGCAGCTTCCAGGGATGGTGAGCATCAGGAGTGCTGGACACTTTACGATAGGGGAGCAGAGCAAGATGGTGTCCCTGAGGAATGGAATCAAACTCAGTGATGATGTTCCTGGGCCTGGTTCTGTGTTGGGGTTTTTTTGTTTTTAATAGCTACTACATCTTTGGAGGCCAGTGTTTGCCCTGGATGGGGTTTGTGCCTTTCAGAATGCAAATAATTGACCCTTGCAAACCTGGTTGTGGTAGTGTTCTGCAAAGCTCTTTTCCAAATCATGGCTCATAGCTGCACCTCTCATCTTGCATCACTTAGGAAACAAGCTGGAATTGTGTGTCTGAATCAGCTCTCACTTGCTTATTTGTAAAGTATTGCAGTGTGACAGCTACCCTAAATTCCTTCAATCTGTCCTTTCTGTGGAAGGAAAGATAGCTCCTGCAGCAGCTCCCTCAGTAAGGAAGAAGTTAGGCTTGGTGATGGGCACAAGGGAAAATAAAAGTTTCCATCAGCCTTCCTGAGTTGAGGTGGCAAGAAGGTAATTATTTCACCGGTGTCACTGTAGCCTAAGGAAGTACTGAGAAAATAATAGCAAATGTGTGGTTTAGGAGTGAGTAAACGTAATACCTTGAGCCTTTCCATCTCATGTTCCTTGTGTATCCTGTCTACATAAAAACTGTTCTTATTTGTTAGTTCTAGAGAGGTCATAAAGTTCCTGCTTTAGGAATTCTGTCATCACCACGCCTAAATACTTCTCCATCATTTGTCCTCAGAGCTCTTCTCTAAGGTGCGGGAGCATTGTTGTCTTGGTTGTACAGATGGGGAACTGAGCCTATCAAGGCTAAATAACCTGTCCAGAAATCTAGCAAGACTAAAGTGTGAATCGCTCTGAGTACCCACTCAGCTGCAAGGGAAGAAAATAGGGGCAGAAGAGTTTTTTAGCAGCTCAATTTGTCCAAGCAGCAGCAAAGCATTCATTGCCTGCTCCAAGTACCATGAAGCACACACCCACCAGAATTGAAAGTTATGATATTAGTTCGTTTCTCAAACATGCATGTTTTCTTCCTTCATGTTGCTTCTCTCCAGGGAGATTACAAATTCAATTTCCAGCTATCTGAAGACTGGGTTTGGAAGGGTATTTAACCCTGCTTTCTATCCTGGTAGCTCCTTGCTTCTCAAGATTGCCTTCGCCACAATTTGTGGCTTTTCCTCTTTTCCAGAAATTCTTTTTGCCATAATCTCTCCAAAACTGAGTTTTTAATTTCTTCCTTTATCTCATGTTTCTCCTCTTCAGTAGCAGAGGTCTCAGGCTAATACTGTGAAAGCTTCCCATGCTCAAAATTTGGATTGTGCAAACTGAACCTTATTGCAGACTGATAGATTCAAGGCTTTATGGGGAGCAAATGGTTTTGGTGCAGCTCCGATGTAGAAACCACTAGGGAAGTGTGCTGTGTGGCTGTTAGGAAATTAAATTGTGTTAATGTACAGGAAATAGTTCCAAAGATACTGAAAGGTTATTCTTCCAGAAACGCTTCCATAGTCACTGTTGTCTATTAGAGGAACATGGACAAACTGAAGTATACCAGTGAATATATGCATTTATGCAGAAATTAAATACTCTCATAGAAATAAGAGATTTCAGCATGGCCTACATCTTCTGGTAATTTCCAGAGACTCTAGGAGAACCTGAATTACAATATCTTGTTTCATATAGGTCTGTAAATGAAAATAAATTGGTATAAGCTGGATGCACCATGCTTAATTTAGCCATCCTGTTGCCCCAGTGCTGTGCTGCTAGTTTCCACAGTAGCTCCTGTTAATGGGAAAAAATAAAAGCCTTCTATTTTAAAATAATTAAATGTTAACACTTTTCTAATAAATATAAATAGATGAGAACACAGTACAAAATTAGCAGAGATCATGCAGATGGTAGAAAAAAATGTTTTCCCTTGTTAATAATGACAATGAGTGGCTGATTTCTAATTCTCTTGCCTTTCCTGTGTTAATTATGAACCCTTCCACAAAATTCTATTTTAGCTTTCTTTCTGTTTGTTTTGCTGTCAGGAAAAATAAATGACATGAAAAATGAGAAGTGTTAGTAAGGTTAACACAGGAATCCCATTGATGTCTTGTGCGGAAGGTAGAGGTCAAGCAGCTGGTTTTAAATTCTGCCTACCCTTGCTTCTTGTCCCATCAGCTCCTCCTGATAACTAGGTACTTGTCTCAGACAAAGCGTTTAAACTGCTGTTCTTCTCATTTTGGTAAACAAAATACATCACAACTAGAAACACAGCTTCTGCCAGCAAACAATAAGCTAGCTCAATTAGAAACAACACTGTGTGAAGAGGCCCCTTGTATGACTGTATCACCTGTTTTCAAACTGTATATGCCATGTTTGATTGAAAGGTAAAAGTGGATGATCCAGTTTTAGAAAGCACATGATGATAAAGAAATATAGCTATAAATAATGGCAGGGGAAATTGATTTTTCCTGTGCAGGCAACCAGCCTGCTGCCTTTTTGGTTGACATTAAAGTGTCAGAGATTTAACTATTGTCTACTGGAAATATATAAACTATGAAAATAATCACATTTATGAAAAAAAAATCAAATCAAAACCAACCAAACATAAACTGACACTGTACACATATACTGAATGCAGACAGACATCACTCTATATATTTTGTTACATATTTATTCACTGAATCAAAAATAATATATTCCATTCCTGCAGAAAGTCGTAAGAAGTTTTGTATATAACATTCCTTTCAAAGAAACACTAGTTGTCCAAGTGTATTTGGCGCATTGTCAGGTCATACTGGAAAAAAAATCTCATTTACTTCCCAGATCTGGGTTTCCAGTATTCATTAGTGTTGTCTTTAATTTCAGCTGTGGCCAGTTTGTGTTTGGCTCTGTTGTCACCTCATGTTTTGCAATGTTATGTAGTTGTCACACATTTCTGTTCGGTTTAATAAATGCCACATGTTTTATAATGTGGTATTTATAACCTTATTGATAGTCTGTCAGTAGTACTGAAAGCAATTATATGTTGTGCTCCTTGTTTCTATACAATTGGAAGTAACCACTGCAGTATAAACTTTGTTTTGACTGCATACTGCTTACTAGTATGTGCGTAAATTGTTGGCAGGTCAGTCAAGGAACTCCAGAAGGTCCCTTTGAGCCTTGCAGGTGTCTTTGCAAATCAGTGTAATTGCAAGTTAGTGAGCCTGCAGCGATGTGTGAAGGAGGTTTAAGGGAGTACTCTGTTTAAATGGCCCTATTGGCCTTCCTCAGTGGAAGACTTAATTATAATTTTATGTGGGGTTTTTTTAGGTAATTCTGACAAGTTTTTTAGAATTTTTAACTTCTGAACAATAAAGATTCTTCTGTTAGGGGTTCCCAAATTCAAATTCACATGCCTGCTGTTGTTTGCTCTTTGTGACGTTGTTTTCTAACTGGACTTTAAAAGATGTTACACTTGTGATTTCTTGTATAGTAAATCATATTTAACAACATTATGACAAAGGGCTGAGTATTTGGTACTTAGGATCTTGAAGCAGTTTATCAATTTAATATTTCTCTGCAAAAGTGCCCTTGACATTAGCTTAGTAACTGGAGTGTGTAAACACAGATGTGAAATTTTATTGTGATACAAACATTCATTGTGGAGTGGTAACTATTTGTAATCCTATTGCTCTTTGGAAATTTGATTTGAAATTGAGTAAAGGCTGGTTTATCCCATGCTGAGGTGACACTCCCACAGACTTAAGTAAACAAGACTCAAACTCTTCCATGAGTTGATCTTGCAGTATTTCACCTTGATGTAATTCTTAAAATATCTTTTAAGATGTAATATCTTAAAATACCCTCTTGGTTTTTGGTTGTTAGGTTTGGGGATTTTACTTTTTTTTTTCAGGTTTATCTTAGATATCATTCTAGTTTTGATCATATTGAGTATCCGATTTCTTAATTATGTTCAGGTTTTGTCATGGAGCAACGCAAGTATAAGGAAGCCTTGCCAATGGAAGGCTGATTAATTGGCAGGTTTTGATATTTAGTGTAAAAAGATGGGTAAGAGTTTAAATGTGTACAGAAGGTTGCCTTTGGAACCCAAGAGAGGATTTCAGCATCAAACTAACTGAAAATTAGGTTATAAAGATATTAAATGTTTTAGGTTCAGATATGTATCCTGGATATGATAGTTTTCAAGCAGACAAGGTGAAAAGTCATCTATGTGCTGAAATTGTGATGATGGCATAACTGTGCTAATACTGCTGCTACAAGGCTGACTTTATTTTGCTTCAGTATATGCTTAGCTGAGAAAATAAGACTACCAAACATAATTTGGGACTCATAAGTCTCTGTAGTTAAAGAAAATTGAGACATGGGATAAATGCGAAAAATGTGCAAATGTCTCCTCAGATGCAGCTCTGTGAATTAGCTTCTCTTTCTCCCCCAGCATCCAGTCACTATGTCCTGTCGAGTCAAGGAAATTAGGAAGGTTAAGCGTGGAGATAGATTACTTCTAGCACAAAACATGGCTTTCAGAAATGCTTGGTTTGATTTTGACAAGAAAATGCTCATTTATTTCTTGGTTTCCCCTCTGCAGATAATGAATTATCTGTAATAACCTTAAACATGTACTTCGAGAAACTTACCAAGCACGGAGGCAGGTGACCAGCAAATTTTAATCTTAATTATTTTTAAAATAATAGATTTAGGCTAAGATTCACATTTTTCAAACCTGCTTGCTTATGCACTAAAATTTGCTTATATTTTTCGGTGCCTTTCGTTCAAAAAGGAGATTTGAAGGCTCTGAGTTCATATCTTTCCTACTCTTTCTTTAAATGTATGTAATTTTAAGTACAGCGTCCCAGCACAATCAATTTTAAAAGTTGATTAAATATTTCATACTAATTTACTTCTAATAAGTTGTTTTAACAAATAGCTGTTTTCAACAGGAACAAAATTATTTGTGTGCCGAAATTTCTTAGCTGTTTACTCTGGATTGAAGCCAGTGGCTGAATGAGGAATCCCATAATATGGTTTCTTTAGTACTTCTCTCTTCAAGTGCAAAAGCCTTTTCAGTTCCCAAAGGTTACGTAATACTTTGACCCCCTCCTGTTGCTTGAGATACTGTTAACCAAGGTACTGTTCAACCTCTGCCCTGAGTTTTGTGAGCCAGTGAGAATTTTGTTTAAAATGCCAAACTGTCAGATCTCCTGCAAGTCTCAGATTACCATGAAAACAAGAATTTCATAACACAGCTCAGACTTTTCCTGCACTAGTTTATGGCTCCTTACTGTTACATTTAAGATCTTGTTACGGGGAAAAAAGGAAACCAAGGATTTGTTGAACTCAGGAAAATTCCTTGTTACTGCTGCCTTGAAAGAATTAAGCTTATGCCATGCAATTCCGCAAAGCTAAACAAAAGTAAAGCAAATGAAGCCATGTGGTCTGCAGAAGTGATTGCTAGAGTTAATCAAGCCAAAGATCCAAGTGCCCCAATACAACTTCAAGTAACTCAGCTTCGGAGGTCTCACCAAGATAATACTAACCCTCTGCCCTGTTTCTAGCAATGGTAATGGCATGGTTACTGGGCTACAAGGCTACTGTGCTTTTCTCACCCTGGTAATCAGTTACTTTAAGATTTTACGGAGAGTCTTTGAAAATCACTATTGCATCATTATAATTTTTAGAAAATACTTTAAATATCTGTTTGCACTTCTCCAGACTAATTTGCTGATATTTCGCAATCAGTGGATGTGTTGTAACAAGGGACAGCCATGTAAGAGGAACTCCATTGTACTTTATAGCCTGATTCTGCAGTCTGGCAAAATTTATGTTTTAGATTTTAGTATCACCCACAGGAGGCATAAAAATATGGAAATGATTTCCAAACAAATTAAGAGCAGGAATTAATTAGCAGTTTAGAAAGTCTTCCTATGAACCCATTTTGTAATCACTTACCTGAGACACCAGATCTTCATAGCCATTTTCCTTGCAAACCAGAAAGGAAAGAGGCCGTACAGCTTGCACTCATAAGTTGGTGGGAAACTGATTTCCAACGTGTAAGCTACGACACCGTCAAGAAATTCCAGAGCCTTTCAAAACACATCCTATTTATAGCTCATGTGTAATGGCAAATCTGAAAGTAATTCAATAAATTGTGCAATTTTGCTTCAGAAATGATGCTGTCTTATCAAATAACAGTTATGTGAACAATACTGACAGTTCAACTGAATCATTGTATACAAAATCTATTAAAATTTACTGTCTAATTACAAAACAATCTCTGCCCACCTTCTCAATATGCTGTCACTATTTTGGCTCTGAAAATGTGAAAAACAACTGTTATGATTTGTTGTATTCGTGAAGAGCCATTCTCAACTTTTGCTGAATTATCAGATTAACTACTTCAAACCCTGCTGTTCCCTGTTAAATAAAGAGAGGTTTTACAAGACACGCTTCCTAAAATCCTAAAATGATTCCCAGGCACATTCCTACTCACTTGTCCTGAATTTTCTACATTCAGACCGAGCACGAAACCCTTTTCTCCCTGCCACTGGGATCATGCACATGAATGGGTAACATGAACTTCTGAATCTAAATGGGAAATGACTATTCTTTTTCTTGTACAATCGGTGAGATGCATTTTCTATGGAAAATTCATTCCAGTTCTCTTGAGTCATATGGCAATGAAACTGATTTCATAACTTGCTTTTTAATACACCACATAAATGATTTTGGGGTGCTTTGTTGTTTTGTTTTTTTTTTCCTTTGGTCAAATCGAAGTTCAAGAAGAAATATCAAACAAGCCAAGCTGGAGTGATAAATAGAGGGCATCTGTTGCAGCATATGGCTTGACATAACAGCTGTACTGAACTTTTTCAGCAAGAAGTAATCCTTTGGAAAAAAACAGCTGGGCATGTAATTTTGATGTCCCTGCCGGCTTGATGGACTATTAAAACACTTGCAGTATAAAACATTTCAAACTCTCTAGTTTGAAATATCTGCCATTTGCAACACATTATACTTTCATTTTATTACGAAAAGAGTTTTTGTTTAGAAAAAGATCTCTATAGTTCACCTTTTTATTTAAAAAATGGAAGTTTGAAGATCTGCTGCCACATTTTAACTTCATGATCATAGAATCATAGGATAGTTGGGGTTGGAAAGGACCTTAAGATCATCTAGTTCCAACCTTCCTGCCATGGACAGGGATACCTCACACCAAACCATGTCACCCAAGGCTCTGCCCAACCCAGTCTTGAACGTCACCAGGGATGGAGCTTTCATAACTTCCCTGGGCAACCCATTCCAGTGCCTCACCACCCTCACAGCAAAGAACTTCCTCCTTATATCCAATCTAAACT